>PYAF01002131.1:2524535-2545515 GCA_007407185.1 Glycine tomentella
CTGTTGTTTTTTCCTTGTTCTTTTTTTTTTTTTTTTGGTGAAGTGAAGGTTCACGTGTAGTTATGATGGAATCTTGGTTAATTTTTTTGTAGGCGGAACAAGACACTGATGAGGTTTATGCTTGCATCGCTTTGCTTCCAGAATCAGATGTGAGAATATATGTGTCTCCTATCCTTTTATGGTTTAGTCTTGTCCATCTGTTTTTTTATTGAGTCACATTTTCTTAATAGAGTTTTCCCTCATTATTGGTCTGCTTCTGTCTCATTCTGCTTTATTATTAGAAGAAAAACAAAACTTCGTGCCAAAGAAATAGATTTTAAGTTGAGAAATTAACTGGGGTTAACACTTGTAAGCTTAACAGTTTTCTGAAATAATCTTTTTTTTTTTTTTGTGTGGTTTATACAGCAAACTGAGCCTACAAATCCTGATCCAAATGTTTCTGAGGCCCCAAAACAGAAGTTTCACTCATTTTGCAAGATATTAACCGCCTCTGATACTAGCACACATGGAGGATTTTCAGTTTTGCGGAAGCATGCTACTGAGTGCCTGCCTGCATTGGTATTTAGCCGTTTTGAGTTTCCTTTAACTGAGACTGAATGAGTGAATGTAGAGGTCTGATAATAATAATAAAAAGAAATCAATTTTTCTTGAATTTTAAATGTTTATGTATTTATATATTGTAGGACCTGGCTCAAGCAACCCCTACTCAGGAGTTGGCAGCAAAGGATCTTCATGGATTTGAGTGGAAGTTTAAGCATATATATAGGGGTAAATTGGTTTTAATATGAGCAGTAAACTTTAGTTGCATGTTCAAATTCTGAATGAATGAAAATTGTGATTTGCATCAAATGAGGAATGCTAGAGACATAGTACTCACTCATATCTTCTGTTTTACTGCAAATTTTGCTTATCCCTTTCACTGATGTGATAAGGTCAACCAAGGAGGCACTTACTAACAACTGGCTGGAGTACATTTGTTGCATCTAAAAGATTGGTTGCTGGAGATGCTTTTGTGTTCTTAAGGTATTGAAAATCAAATTTTGATGCTTCGTATAATTTCCTGTTTTTATTTAGGACCTTCTACAAAGCTTTCATTTGATTGTTGCAGGGGAGAGCATGGACATTTGAGAGTTGGTGTTAGACGTTTAGCTCGGCAGCAGAGTCCTATGCCTTCATCTGTGATATCAAGCCAGAGTATGCATCTTGGAGTGCTTGCCACTGCTTCCCATGCTGTCATGACTCGTACCATGTTTTTGGTTTATTACAAGCCAAGGTTTGTATAAAAAAATAATTTAATGTACTGTAGATGTCATGTCACTAGCTTATAGTCCAACAATTTGTGTAACTTTGCCCTTAAACATGTCTTTTGATCCATTCAGGACTAGCCAGTTTATTGTTGGTTTGAACAAATATCTGGAGGCAGTCAACAATAAATTTTCACTCGGCATGCGATTCAAGATGAGATTCGAGGGAGATGACTCACCTGAGAGAAGGTATTCATGTAAACAATTACTATTATGGTCAAAATGTCACCTTCCCTGCAAGTTGTATTTAATTACCGTGCAATTATTTGGTCAGGTTTTCAGGTACTATTGTTGGGGTTGGAGACGTGTCTGCAGGATGGTCAAATTCGCAGTGGCGGTCATTGAAGGTTGAACTTTATTCTGAACAACCCCACCCATCTAAAAACCCTTTTACTCTTTAGCTTATTTATGATTTTTTTATTGCCATTTAGGTTCAATGGGATGAACCAGCAACAATTCCAAGGCCAGATAGAGTTTCTTGCTGGGAGATAGAGTCTTTTGTAGCTTCTACTGCTTTGAATGTCACACAACCCGCAGTGAAGGGTAAAAGGTCTAGGCCTGCTGATGTTTCGTCTTGTGGTAGGAAACTTGTCGTAAGTTTAACTTTAACGAGTTCTTTAATTTATTGCCTAAGATATTATTTTGATATTTTCAATTCAGCTGCTTCAGGTTTCTGGTATCATGGTTCTTCCAATGAGCTTAGTCAAATAGGTGCTGCCACTGCTGAAGTCCAAAGCAAGGAAAATCAGGTTGTTCCATGTTCTCTGAGGCAGAAAGACATTATTAATAGCAATCCTATTAATGCTAATAACTCTAGCATCAGCTCTAGAGTCCGGATGGAAGGAGGAGTATGGCATTCTTCACCACATTTGAATGTCACTCCAAACCTTTTTTCTGATCCCAATAACAACGGCGTTTCAGCACGATCACCGATCTCTGGTTATCTTAATGTTCCATCTAGATCAAGTGATGGTCCCACATGTGAGCGTGTGGAAGACGGGAAAAAGATTGAGAATTCCCTTGATTGCTGGTTATTTGGAGTTAATTTGACTAACATTTGTAGCAATGTTATTATTACTACTCCTTCAGAGAGGGAACTGAGAGGTCCAATAAGCTCAAGTGTTGCTCCTAGTGGTCCCAAAGAATCTATTCCTGCAGCTGCATGTGAAACTGAGAGGGTTCAGACTCCCAACTATTCACTGTCCAACAAGGGGCAGAAGCAAATTATTTCTGAGGCATCACCAAATGAGTGGCAGAACAAGCAGGCCACTGTACCATCCATGAGGACGCGGACTAAGGTACACACTGTCAGCCTTGTGTGAAGGGAAATAATCTAAGATTCCTTTCATATTTTAGGAGCAAAGTCAAATAATGTAAAAGGCTAGGAAATTGGTCATTTTTTAAGAATTATGGTTAATGGTATTTTGGTTGAGTAGTCAAGATTGTTACATTCTCTAACCAATTTTTTCCCCTCAAATTTCACTTTCAATTTTTAATTAAGTTATAGTGGTTTCTTAATTGAGGAATATGCTAACTGTAATATTCTTGAGAAGGTGCAAATGCAAGGTGTTGCTGTTGGTCGTGCGTTTGACTTGACCACATTGAGTGGTTATGATGATCTCATAGATGAACTCGAGAAATTGTTTGAGATCAGAGGAGAGCTGCGTTCGCAAGACAAATGGGCTGTTACTTTCACAGATGATGAAAATGACATGATGCTCGTGGGTGATGATCCATGGCCGTGAGTAACATGACTTTTGTTGCCAACTCCACTTTCAATTTCTTGTTTTATTGAACACCAAATTAAGTTTAATTTCCATGCACTATCAATATAAAAATATTTTACAATGTCAAATAATAAAAAATAATTGCATATATGAATTTTAAGGTAGTTATTGTAAAAATCAATAAATTTAGAGAATGTAATTTTTTTATGGTCATACTGTAAACTATTTTCTCTTATTTATTTATTTTCACGTGCCACCTAACATGCAGGGAGTTCTGCAACATGGTGAAGAGGATTTTCATTTGTTCACGGGAGGACTTGAAGAAGATGAAATGCTGCAAGCTACCTGCTTCTTCATCAGATGTTGAAGATTCTCTATTAAGTCCAGATTCACAGAATAGGGATGAGACTCAACAGTCTCACATGCCTTAGACAACTTAGTTTTTTTTTTTTTTTTTTTTTACCTTTTTTGGGGTTTGGGAAGGGAAATATATCTGATGGCATAGGTTGCTCAATTTTAATGAACTTTCACAGCAACTGCAGATTAGTGGGCTAGTTTAAGTGGACTTATTATATAATATGAAAACAATAGGTAGTGCAGTTGGATTTTAGGTACTTATATTTGTGAATACCTTTTTTTTTTTTAAATCCTAGAGTGCCATCAGCATGTAAACAAGTATGACTTTCCCATCTCTAATGGATTGTTTGTCTGTGATGTGTCGGTTTGTTCTACATATATTTTGCTAAATTTGCTAGTTTTGGGGTTTTGAGTGCTAATAAATTAAAGAAAAACAATTAGGTATTTGGTCTTGGCAAATGGTGGTCTTTCACGCTGACAATGACTACCATAAAAAATGGTAGTTAATCTGACGAGAATTAAGTGATCTTTTGACTAAGCGTTACAAAATTGAAGGTCATAACATGGTGAAAATGAAGGTGTCATGAATAATGTAACAGTAACAAGTTCGCTATAATGTGTAAGGAATTAAATATAATTTCCTTTATGTTAATATATTTTATCAAAATGTGGTCTATAGCTTATCAAATCATAATGAAGTTGTTGAATTGGGTAGTAGTTTTCTATAACTGTACTTTAATTCTGTGGTTTAAGGTAATGGGAAGGATATGGAACCTGAATATAAACAGTGTAACATTGTTCATGTGCGTTCAGGCAGAGGGTCCTTTTTGTGAGACAGATGTTAACATGACAAGACAGGAGCAGACAATTTTAGGTGCTTTGAGATACGAAACTTTAAAACAATGATTGACCTTAGTATCAAAATGCACCTTGGATGGCTCCAAATATATTTTTGGTGTGGCTTTTATTAGTATAATTAAATAATTAAAATCAAAACTGTATGACGTGCATGCTTGCTACTGGCTGTGGGGTTTCGTGGTTGTTTTGCATTGTTAATGTTCAGATTTTGGATCTCTCTGTATTGCAGTATTGCTTATGATATGGCCACATGGTTATTTTGTTAGATTCAGTTGGTGGAATAAAAAATAAAATAAATAAATAGAATTGACAAAGCATTTAAGTTGGGTAATGCTATTTGTGCATGACTTTGTACACATCACTTTGCATTTGATAACCATTTAATTATAACTAGTTGCATTAGAATTTTGTTACAAATTTACTTTGATTTTGTTACCTAATATATTTGAGAGAAACGGGACAACAAAATAATGGCCAACCAACATTTTCCATTTAAATTTAGGACATTCCTATAAAAGCTTGGACTTTTTCTCTATTCTCACTTTGTTTGGCTTGTGTTTGATTTATTCTTTTATCCTCCCTCTCTTTTTTGTTATTATAGGTACACAATATCTATCCATTTTTATACTCTCTTCAAAAAAAGCTGAAAAAAAATACATTTACAATTAAAAAAAAAGTAAACGAGAGAAGAAAAAAAAACACGTCTATAGAAGTTAGTTAGAAAAAGAATACTTCTCAATAAATGAATCTCAAAATATTAATATTAGAAAATGAGTTATGAATAACTATATAAGTGAATTAGACATTACATTTTAACTCAAAATCGTAAGGTTCAAATTTATGAATCTTCTCATCACTTATATGATGCTCAATTTTTCCATTTTTATTGAATGTGAGACTTTACCTAACACTTGTATTCTAACAATTAATTTTACCACATGCATCTCAAATTTTACATCCCATATTTTTTAGTTTTGTATGTTAAATGTTCAGGTGAGAGAGCAAGTAATTTTGCAAATGGATGATATATAGGATACATTGCAATGGTGGAATGCTGAGTCTTAGTCCAACATTGCTTGCTTGAATGAGAGGGTTTGATGTTTGTTTTGCCTTGTAATAAGTTGCCCAAAAAGTGGAGGCAAAGGTCGCTTCCAACAAGATTCTTTGTTCTTACCGATAGATAAACAACAAAGAAAATTTTCAAAACAAGCAAAGAAAGCAGACACTGAAAGCAAGCTCACCGTTGTGTAGTAAAAGGAACTGATTAAGTGCAATAATTAGAAAGTAAATATCTCTAGACGTATTTCCCTTTATTCTCTTGCACATTTTTTTATTGGATTGGCCTATTGTCACAATGGTTATTATATTTTCTTCGTAGTGTCCACTACGTACTTGTGTGATCAAAGTTAATGGCTTCAATATCTTGAACAATCTATTTATAATTTGTTTTTCTTGTTTTCCTATATGGTCTTAAGATTTTATATGCATGCATCTATACGGAAATAAAATAAAATCCTATCCAAAAGTGATGCATATGTACGATTCAGAAGTATAGATCTAATAATTGACTGCCATCTTTTCTCATTTCATCGTACCATCGTTACATTATTGAATCTCATTCTTTGCTGTTGCTTAGCACATGCATAAGAAATGTTTGATTTATTTGGTATTTTTTTACCAAGCTTGACATTTATGTAAAATATGAAAAAAGTTGATCTTAATTAATATTATGCACGTGACAAAATAAGCTAAAAAATAGATAGAGAAAGCAATAAAGCGAAAATAAACCCATGGAGTTAGGTGTAGAATAAGTGACTAATTTATCACAACATGATAAATAATATTTGAATCTTTGTTACGGAAACATCCATATTTAATGTATGATTGTGTCTCAATTATTGTATTTGAAAAAAAAGTTATCTGAAAAAAAATTCACTATATTTATTTGAACATCATATGAGATATCTAATATGTAGAATCATGTTTTTAGAAAATAAAATGAATTAAGTTGAGGCTTTATAATATAACTGAGTGAGGCATTACATGGTTTGAAGATCATGTATTATTATTATTATTTCTTTTATTTCTTTTTTCTTGTTACCTTCACCAAATTCTAGGTAAAAAAAAGTAATATAATGTTTAATAATTAAAGTAAATTAAAGTATTAGCAAAACGTTTCTCACCAATCACCACAAATTGACCATGGTTCATGGGGTGTGTTTTGTAATGTTGGATTATTTTTAGAATTAATAATTATCCTTACAAATTAACTTAAGACTTTTTAATATATTTTGATTTTACTCGGACATATCTCGAAAAACTTTTCAAAAGATCACTCATCCATAATTTTACAAGCCAAACACCATTAATGATAGAGCTCTTAATTAATAAGTTACAAAAAAGTAGATGTATTTTATTAGTATAAGTAATATTAATTTTCTTAAGTTATCGTCAATTGTACATAATTTCATACTTGCACAACTTATGGATCCTTCTCATTATGGTATTATTTGATTCATTCGTGTGTCTCTCTTGCAGAAAGCATGCCATGAGCTTTTCCTTGTTCGTGTCTCTTTTCTTTTGCACCGATGATCACTTCTCACCCCATCAATGTTTGGGATGTTAAATGTCCACTAGTTTTTGTTTGGTTTCTTCTCGAGTCCCATTGAACTATGAGAGAGATCCTACTTTGATACCCCTCCATTATCGTTTTGCCTCAACACTTTCTAATGGTGCAAATAAGTAAGAATTGATTCATAGTTTGAGAACCCAAAGAAGAACCATACATCCATTTGTTGGAGTTAGTCTTATGAATTGGTCTCGGCATATGTTATCTGGAAAGTAGACACATACATAGTAATCAAAGTTAGGTATGAGTTTGAACTTGTAGACAAGCTTTTGACTACAAATCAAGTGAGTTAGTACAAGTTAATATGTTGGTCTATTCTTTTGTTTTTTGGGTGCTAATGTTGGTCTATTCTTTGATTCAGAATACGTTGATCCATTCACATGCAACTTCATTTGGCCCAATCCATTTAACTTTGTGGGTTATATCAGTTGGGATCCACATGTTACCTTACCAACTCTAAGAGCAATTATTATTTTTTTAATATTAATTATTGTTTTATACTTTTATTGTTTAATGTTTTATCACTACTTAGAAATTAACACTTAGGGTTTCCTCACTCTGATATTTTATTGTTTAAAGCTATTGAGTTTTATTAATGTTTTGTTTGGTGTCCAAGTGCAGTAGATGATGTTCTTTTAGATTTTACTATTTGAATTTGAATCATCCATGGATATTTGCTATATTTTCGTTAATCTTTGACTCTTTTTTTTTTTCTCGTTTTTATAAAAAAACTTTTTTATATATAAATTTTATAACCTCAATCATTTTTTAATTAAAAAATAGTTAGCCATGCAAACTACTCCATTAGTCCATGGGCTTATTGGACTAAACACGAACCACATATAAAGAGACTTGTTTATTCATCCTCTTTTCAACATGATGAATCTAACAATTTTCTTCAGCCACGTTTTTTGGGAAACAGAGGGTTAAACAACTACACAAATACACACAAACTCATATACCCACCTCTAATTATAATGCATCCTATATTTGAAATCTTCCTTAATTTTTTTTATATATAATCGAAATATTGTTATTAAAATCAACTTAACCAAAGAGATAATAATTGAAGGATGACAACGATCTCAAGTTCAAGTTAAGGATTCCTCAAGTGGAAGAAATTGAACAAGTTATATTCTTTTAACTCGGTTAATTATATAAAGAAACGAAATGAAAAAAAAAAGAGTTAAAAATGTAGCCTTTGGTACAATTTTGGGTAGAAGATTCTGATATTCGAACAAACATGAACGTCAACTCATAGTATGTAATTTTCATTGTTGCCTGATACGAAGGAAACCTAATGGAATTTGGTGGCAAATAAGAATGACTCGTTTCATAGGGCAGATGAGACTAGACAGGACATGCATTCCCACTATTATTTCCTGCATTTTTCATTGCTTTTCGGATAATTCATTTTAGAATGCAAATGAAAAGCCTATAGGAGTACTCTGTTCACGCCACTCAATTTTCTATCACAATTTGTGTCCAATATGGCTTGGTCCAACAAGACAAATCAAGTGTCTTATGTTTGTGTAGGTGAAACATTACCTACGTGAAACTAGTATAAAACAAATTAATATGGATCATTTGATGTGTCACGTGATGCACCAAGGAATAGTTAAATGGAGCCAAGGTATGCATTAAAGGGTATAAAATAAATCAAAATTCTTCATAAATAACGCTACTCACACATATTTAGAAACAAATATTCTATATTTTTGTCACAATACAGTTTTTCAACGAACACGAGAGAAATGCATGCTAAATGAGTCAAGACCAAGAAAGGAGTGTTGCGTGTATTTGAGCCAATAATATGTATGGTTGGAATGAAAATGAGAGGAGAAAGGTGGGAAGAAAAATTAATTTTAACCATGGGTTAAAGAGAAAAATGGAAAGGTTAGAAGAAAAATAATGGGAGGACTCACAAAAATTATTTCTTCTCGAGTAGGGAGAAAATGAGAAAAGAAAAACAAACATTATTCAGATAAAAAAATTATGAATTTATCTAATTATTATATTACTAAAATGTAAAAATTATTCAACACAATTTAATTTTTTTTATTTGAACTTTGATGTTATAGCGTGTTTAAATTCACATTGGATAATTTAAAATTAAATTGAAATATTAATTAATACTTAATAGTATGATTTTTTAGGTAGGTAACTTACGTTATGAAATTAATTATGAATTCATTATAAAATAATAAAATAATTATGAATCAAAAATTGATTTTCAGTTGAAATAGCTTTAAGTAGCATTTATATTAAATAAAAAAATTACACTTAACTTTACTACTAACTTATTTTTAAAATTAAAACGCCAAAATATAAATTACTTTACTCTAAAATCAATTTTACAAAATTATTTTCTTTTAAAATTGGTTTTGTAAACGATCATCTAATAGTTCAATACCAAAAATCACGTCCAAATATTCCGAGCTAGCCTCTCCCACGCAAGCAATTCAACAAAATGCTTTCTAGTTTGACACCAACAAAGTGATTTGATTTGATAATAATCAAACCACTTGGCGACTTTTGCAAAAGCAAAATCCAATGATGAAATAATTACGAAGTAAAAAAAAAAAAAAAAGAAATTTGAATTGAATTGAAGGAGGAGTTCATTTTCTTTTTCATTATCCGGCTCCAGCAAAACGTTAACGTGTGAAGAAATTAAAGTCCCCACTCCTCAGTAGTCTATGCACATTATTTCACAAAGTACACGTAATATAGTGATGAATCATGAATGAGACCCCATTTGATTTTGAAGCTTAATTTGCCACACAGAAATACCAGTATGACCGAAAGATCCAACCTTTTCGGCTGAAAGAGCTTCCCTTCATCTCTTCCACATTTCAATATTGTCATTTCTTCTTTTACGTCATCAAAACACAAAAAAGCATAGTCAAAACTACCCTTGTAAACACAAAAAAACACATTTCACTCATAGACTTATAGTTGTTCCAACACACAAAGTGTGTGAGAGTGTGAGACAGAGACAGAGAGAGTAGTGATGGGTGGTTGTGAAGTGGAGTTTGAGGCAGATCAGTGCAAGATACCAAAATTACCCTTGTTGAACCCTCCAACAATGCATTCTCCAGAGAGATCAGGGATGAAAACTCCACCACTTTTTACTTCAGCTTCAGTTCCATTTGGTTGGGAAGAGGAGCCAGGGAAGCCAAGGCCTTGCACTGATATTGTGAGCTTCTCAAACCCAACTCCAAAGTGCTTGGAACTTCCTCCAAGGTTGCTACTTGATTCCCAAAACAACAACAAAAGCAACAAACTTTCATCACCCACCACTGTTTTGGAGGGACCATACCCTTATGTGGCTACTACCAACACTTGCAACTCTCCTTCTTTTAGAATGAGTGAAGACTTGTGTGGTTCTTTTGGGTCTGAAAGAGGGCAACTTGGGACCATGGTTTTGAACCAAGGAGTGGGGATCAAGGAGGAGGAGAAGGAGAAAGGATGGTTTGGTTCATGGAGGGAAAAGGCCTTGAAAAGAGAGGCTAGTGGTGGTGGGGGTAGTTATGTCTTTCCATCTTCTGTTGAAAAAGATCCTGAATGTGTTGGCACTCACAAGAAGGTGAGGAGTCTGAGAAAGAGAAACCGTCCTGGGAGCTTTACTAACCCATTCCATGCCAAGTCTAGTATCTGGGTAAGTCTGTTTTTTTTTTTTTTTTTTTTTTTTTAGCTTTTAAGTTTTAACACACTTTATTATGCCTTGTTTTTCTCTGCTTTAATTGGGTTTAGAGATTTTTTCTCAGTGCTTGAAATTTTACTTTGCTAAAACTTGTGTTATGATGTATAAAGCATGTAATTTTGTAGCAATTTATATCTGGGCTGGTGTGGTTTTGAAGTCAAGCTTCCCTGAATGGCTATTTGGTCAGGATCCTGTAGTGGAGATTCATAATGAGGGATTTCAGTGAACTATAGTTACTCTTTTTTAGTGGAGGAAACTGTGTATAAAATTCTCTGACTCATAGTCATATTAAATGATTTAGTTTAAATGTACCAATATAGTCATCTAATCTATTTGTGTGTTATAATTGATCTAGCAGTATATAAGCAATTGGAATATTTCTTGAAATTTCACATAATGTGTTTCAAATAATTATGGAAAACTACTTTAGGTCTTAAAATCAAGTATGTGTAAATTTTCAAAAAATACTAAGGTCTCAACATAGTTTGTCCTAATAATAATGTTTAGAAGTTAGATAGGAATCTGAAAATTGAGGGTGCTTACTCCACTTAACCAAAGTTGTAATTTGGAGTAGAGGGTGTAACCATAAAAGGGGTTGATTTGTGTCATAAAATTGTCTGTTTTTTCTGTGTAAGATTCTATTGATAAAGTTAACATGGTCCCTAATATTGCACGGGTTTTGACTTCTGTAGACAACGATGTGTGAGGGGTTGAAGAGGGCGGTTCCATGGAGGGGTAAAAAACTGAAGAAATATGGGTGTTGGCCTTAGGCTTCTGGGACCTTTTTGGACATGGTTAGGTCAAAATCGATTACCTTGGATGCTATTTATTCACTGCCATATTAAGTACTTTTTTTTCTCCATTTATCTTTCTCTTGTATTTATGAAAAAAAAATCAGAGTCACAGGTGGCAATCATAACTTGTTTCATCTACTGCTATACCACTGTAACACTTTTGGATTGGTTCGTTCGTTGCTGCTCAAACTTTATGTTATATGTTATTGTCATAGGATAAGATGTACAAATTTTCAAGCCTTCATTATATGGTATCTTAATGGAATCTGGCAGGTGCGATATCTATTAAATTGTAATCATGCTCATAGCCGTTGTGGACGGTGCCACCCTTATTGATTCATTGCCGTTAAAATATTTTTTTAATAAGAAAAGAGACCATATAATGCATAAGTCAATAATTACTTTTCATTAGGGTATTTTAGGTAATGAAATTAAAAATTATATTCTAAAATTTCGATTTGATTTCCAATAATTCCAATAGAATTGGAATGGGTTCAAAATTATAGATATTATGTTTGACTTATAAAAGGAATTAGACGTAGAATTAAAATTTTAAATTCAATTTCAATTTTGTTGTGTAGATATAAGTTGTTAGGGGTGTTTATGGGTCGGGTTGATTTGGGTTTGAGGGAAAATGAAATTTGAATCAATTGATTTTAATGGATTTGGATTTTAGATTTTTTTTTCTCACATCATCTGATATCTAATAAAAAAGATAATAGAAAAATTTGTTTTGAAAGAAATATAAAATAACAATTTTATCCCAAAATAAATCGATAATCATGTGATATACATCAAATTAGCAAAATTCATTTGGTGAGGTTTAAAAGTCAAAGTTGTATTACCAACACTGACCACCGGATGGAGGTCTAGAGGAGATTACACGACGTCAACGACCATCGTGAGGAGATAGAATGACAATTGGATGAGGCTTTGTAAGTGTGCACGTGAGGCATCCTTTTAGGGTTACGGAGAAAGGAAAATGAAAGTGTCAAAGTGAGTTTGTGTGTGTGATTAACATAAAATGTAAAGGAAATATACAAAATGACATAAAAATATAAGTAGAAAAAAGGGTCATGTACTGATAATATAAAAAGTTTTACATACTCATCCAATTACAACACATCATGCATTGTAAGTTTGTCAACTTTTAAAATATTTATCCTAAATTAATTCAAGCGGTGATTTGTGATTGGATGACAATGTAAAACTATTTTACATTGTTAGTGCATAGACATTAAACTCATATAAAAAATTTCAACATTTAAAAATAATAAAAATTAATAATATATATTCGGTTTGTTCATATTGGTTTGAATTTGAAAATTCTCAATTCGATATACAAACTAATTGTCATCGATTTTAATTGGTTTGGTTTGGATTGAACCCTAACTAAAATAAATTCAAACTTATTTAATTGGTTTAGTTTGGATTGTCGACTTTGTTTGGTTTGATCCGAACCAATGAACACCCTTATAAATTGTAGGACTTTGCTCCTGTGAAGTGAATAAGAGTAAATATAGTTATCTTAGTTGTTGATGAGAAAATTAATTATTAATTTAACAACAAATGTATGAATCGTTATGTAGAGAGCCATGACTATAGCAAGACCAATGAGGTCATTGCCTTAGGTCCCTCCAAGTTCTTAGTTTATAATAGTTGAGAATTTTAAAAGAGAATGAATTAAAAAAATATTATATTAATCTTGAAAGTTTTGGTAAGCTTTAATTTGATATTAGTAATCTTAAATTGTTGTGTGAATCAAAGATAATTAAAGAAGTACTAACAAAAGAAATCAATGTTTTATTAGAAATATTAATTAAGTTATATTAAAAATAATTAATTTTACATGCATGTAATGTTTACATAATATTATTAATAATACTAGTAATTCTTGTCATTCTCGAAAGAAAATAAAAATTAATTTGAAATAAATTATATTACAAATATATTAATTTAAATAAATTATTATTGAATGAGATGTTTAAATTGTTTAATTATTAAATTTTAATTAACAATTTTTAAAATAAATTTATCTAAGGCCTAAAAAATTCTAAACAAGGCCCTGGTTATGTATATCCAACATCAATTGATTTTCTTGTCAATGACGAAGATTATTTACCTTGTTTTCTATGATTTGATCACTTTAGAGGAATTGAATTATAAATCTCTTATTAAAAAATATTTTATATGCTAATTATTAAATAATTTTTATTTTGATCATCATGATATTAGTATGAAGGATTTATTGTTGAAATTAATAAAAATTATTAAATAGCTTAAGTATAACAGTATAATTATTATTTTGATAACAACTTGATTTGGTTAGCTATAACTATAAGTATAATTTGAATATGTAAAAGAAAAGCGTACATTTTGAAACTTCTAATTAGGAGCGTACATAAGTCCGTTGGATGGATCGAGTTTGGAAAACAACTGATCTATCTAGTTAGAGAGACAATAATGACGGTAGCAGCTATAATTAAAGTAAGCACAGCATTTGTGGAATATGAGTGAGGAAATGATAGTTTTTAATGAATTGGTGGCTGAAGAAGACAATTTTTATTGTGTTAGTTAGAAGTTAGAAACGGCTTAAGCTAATTATTTTGTAATCCCATAAAATTGTTATATAGTTATGATTAGAATTTTAAAATGATTTTCCAATAGAAAAATTAATACTAATGAGACTAAATTCAATTTCAAGCATCAATTCTAAGTATGAAACTAACAAATATTTTTTGTCATAGTTTCTTTGTTGTCTTATTCAGAAATTTATTTTAATTATTTGGGAAAATATGATCAACATGCGAATGATTTAGTTAAAAGATTAAATTTTCACTTTTAAAGAATTAATATACAATTTTGTCCATCAACGAGTCAGCATTTGCTGTTCATAAAAGTTTTTATTTATACAAATTAGTTCTTCATCAAATAAAATTGTTTACAAGGGAGCAACTTGTTAGAAAAAACTTGTCAGTAATTCTACACTTTTGGAGACCATATAAATGTGCTCTTTCAAGAATCAAAACAACACAAATTATTTCATTTTAGGACTAAATAATATATACAACGTCTTTTATCATAAATTAATTTTAGAACTTTTTGGAAGCCTGAAGTAGGTTCCCTGCTTCCAAATTTGTACAGCATTTATTTATTTTGGCTTATTATGAAAACGATTTTTGTCCTAATGGAATTTAAAAGAATCGACCATGAAATCAATGATTCAATGGTCAATTCATGCTGGAGGAAAATATTGTCACCAAACACAAGTTATTTCAACAAACAGAGAACGGTTGCAATCGCAGTTACAAGGCTTATTCTCCACATCTAGAAACACGATATAACATATTTTGAATACCTATTATTTTCGTTAGAAGCAAGATATAACATACTTTGAATACCTATTATTTTTGTCGACTGTATTATTGACTTTGTGAAAACAAGCCAATTTAATACTAGTGTCATATGTTATTCATTGCATACCTAAGACACTTGACATACAGATTCAGCAGCTATACGCAAATTCAACAATCTAGCCATCAGTCCATGACTAATTTAGAGTTTTCTACTCCCAAAATAAATTCAATTAAAATACATTGACGAAAGTGTAAATTTCTTTATGTTATCACTTAATCATAAAAAGCCATAAATAATAACACTTGGACTGTTAGATTGAGATTACTCCACCAAGGATGACTCATACATATGTGTTTAAGCACCTTTAAGCACTGGTGCTTAAAGGCTAAGAGCTTGCTGGGCTATGGACCATTTTGTCTAGGTAGGCCGACCAAAAATAGTGAACAAGTCATATTGAAACAGTTGGACAAGTAATGCTTCTATAATAACTTTTTCTCCAATACATCCAATGTAATATCAATTTTGTCCTTCTCATAATCTGTAAGGTAAATTCATACGAATTTTATGGATTCATAATCCGTATGAGTTAAAAAAATTTTACAAGCACAATGCTTTAACCATCTAAATTACTAGACCATTCATGTTAAAAGTTAATTAATATTACTATATATAACATTACAAATTTTAATATATATTTAATACACATAAATTTACATAATAATTTTTATCTAATAATTTTTTTTACATATATAAATTTCTAAAATAAATCAACCTATAATTTTATAAAATTAAAATTTCTAATATATATAAACCTAATATTTTTTATTTAAACCTATGATTTTTAATTAAATCATAATTTTTATTTTAAATTTATTATTCTAAAAATGCATATATTTTATAATTAAACCATGATTGGGTGTTTGAATGTATGAATTCATAAAGATTCATACAGATTGTGAATTTTGTACGAAATTTACGGAGAGACATTATATAAATAAATGTGATCTCCTTTTGTTACCTTAAGCTCACACTTATTCTAAAATTTGGTGGACGACTCTAGAGCCTCTGACTTTGGGGCCTCCAAGATCTGGCTGTGAACAAGACTCTTGACTTCCTTCGTAATACTTACTTAAAACTCAAACTTTAAGTCCTTTTTAATTTATTTACAGTGCAAAAATATTTACATTCACAGTACATGAAAAATTAACTCCCCAAAAATTTAAGATCTAATGGATGAAAACACGATGCACCAGTAGAGGTAGTGGGTTAAACCCCACCAATTAGCTCTCAATTAACCCAACAAAATGTGCAAGTTGAACTAAAAAATGGAGAAAAAAAACTTGCCCTCATTTAGACTTGGCCTAACACTACAATGCAGAATGTGCATTCTTCTTTCTCCAGTTTAGAACAATTCCCTAGGATATTTGAAAAGATTCAAAGAAATACAGATATTTATGTACATAACTATTAGTATACATTTCAGAAATACAATGCAGAATGTACATTACAGACTAACAAAATCTCAAAACTGCATACACGTTTGATAAAACAAATTTCTCTTATTTCTCTAATTGAACCAATTTCCTCCTTTGTTTACCAATCGTTATGCAAAGAAAGACTTGACTCTAAATCCTACAAAACTACGGACTAGGTAACATGCAACCAACAGTCCAACCTAAGAGCAAGCCAGCCCCAACAAGACTCAATCCTAAAGCAAATGCAACAGCATATGTTGCAATTTCACTTTCTGGCTTGCCAAGCATCTCTTGTTTGGCATAGCCAAATTTTAGCTTTCTCTCCCCCGGTTTCCTACCTATCCATGGGAAGAGAGTAGAGATTGGTTGATCCTTGTTCTTAACCTGAGTGTTAAGAGCTTCCAGCTGCAACAGCTGAAACCACTGTTTACAAGCAAAAAGTTGTGAAGCTTGAATGAAAAAGAGTGCAACTGTGTGCTCTTTTTCAGCACAAGCCTGTTTTGCTGCCTCCTCTGCTTTCCTTGCACGTGTTTGGGAATGACACAATGCTTCCATAAGTTGAGCTTTGTTGGGATTTCCCGCAAAAACTTGTTCTGTGACACCCCCATGGGTGATGGGATAACTTCTGCAAATTGCAAGTCCAAACAAGTTGATTTGAAAACCGAATAACATGCCCTAAAAGAACCTCATAAAATGTACATAGTTTATTCACTCAACCACAGAAATACACTATAATGACACCTTTTATTACCTCATTTATACTCTCACACTAACTCCCGTTAATTGTTTGAAACACATTATAATGACACCTTTTATTACTCAAGAAGCATTTTACACCATGCACAACTATAAGAGTTATTGTAAACATTAAAAATGTTAAAATAAGTATGGACTATGGAGTCATAATCAATCTCAGAAAACTTCAGGAGATGTTTGCGTAAGTTGCTTAAAGATTAGAAATATAGCATCATGAAACCCTAGAAAAAATAATGGGATGAACCCCCACCATACAGCATTTCTCAATTTGTAACTTGTTTGATTAAAATTGTTATGGGAGTAAATTATAGCCATATAAGGTGCTAGTGCAACCAAGTGAACCAAACAAATGTGAAGAGGAGAATACCTTGAATATTTGTCACAATCAAAATTTAAATGTCCTTTATTGGTTGAAGGCACAAGCATCCTATGCATCAATTCTGATTCTAAACTTCTCTTTGCTTGAACATTTAAATTGGAAAAGGCACAGGATTTGGCTTCCTGGTCAAAAGATGATGTTCTTATTTTGATATCACTGATATCAGCACATGGTTGTCCTCTAAGATACTTTTGTGGAGGGGGAAGGTCACAATTCTCAACATGGTTGAGTGATTTGCGCAAAACAAAGCAAGCTAACTCAACTCTATCTGTAGTTCTCCACCATGGTAGTGCCTTCTCAACTCCGATCCATGAATAATCAGAATCAAAGAAGAAATCATTTGTATGCTTGGACATTGTACAACCAACAGAATCAATCTTCATTGTCTCATGTTTAGCAATCATATCCATTGTTGAGGATATGGTTTAGAATTTTTACTATAAGCCTCTTGCATTCATTCCATGGAAGAAATATACTCATGGTTCTCATCACCGAAGTGATTAGCATCTCCTTTACATGTTTTATGTTCATCACTAACATTCAAATTTTCAACCTCATCCTCTAACGCATTTAACTGTTCATATGTTAAACCTTTTTGAAATTCATAGTTAGCTTGAAATTGCAACCACCATCTTGAATCAGGAATCACATTGGGAAATGAAGATTTCTGGTTAAAATGGGTGACACTAGCAGCAGCATGATCGTATTCATCAGCAGCACTGGCTGCTCCAGCATCAAACAATTTTGATGTTGCACATGAAAATTGACAACAAGCCAACTTAGGGGGCTCTTTTTGCATCTTCTTGGACAAAGCAACGATTAACAGCTCTCTGCCACGAAGCTCTCACTTCTGCTGTGGCCATCACTTCTTCACCTATTCTTCATAATCTCTGCGCAAAACAAAAATGTTGGCAGTTAAACATCCCAAATCAAATAAAGGAATATATATGCATTATGTGTGAAAGAGTTCAATAAACATGCATTATGAATCTAGAAGGTTTTAAGACTATCCACCAATAAAAAATCAAAAGTAGTTACTATAAAAATCAACAAATTTACCATACATGACAATTTCTGATTGAATGATGGGACATGTATTATTCATTCAAGATGATAATAAAATGAAAGTAAAAACAAACATTGAGATGAAGAAGATTGGAGCTAGTACTCCGCAGTCCGCACATCCGTATGAAAAGAAATAGAAACAGATAGTAGTTTTACTGCTACATGCATACATCCAATGTAAAGAAAATTGAAAACAAAAAAGGTTCTCAGTTTTCACAAAAGCCACTACAGAACTCACAAGATCATCCACGATTTTCAAAAGGGATAGGGAGCACATAACATTTACAGAAAATGCAAAATCTCTTGAGGGGTGGTAGTGTACTGAACAATTTGAGGCATGGAATTGAAGATTGAGTTGATGAAGGTCAAAGAAAGTTAGAAATCGGAAGAAAAAAAAGAGAATCAGATTGGGATCATAAAGAATCAGAGTTAGAAGCAGTGAAGAAGAAGAAGAAAATGGTAGTTTATTTTTTTTAATGAGAATTAATGATGGCTTTCGTGTCAGCTTACGTTGTTGTTTGGTTATGATTCTACGGTGTCGGTTTCCACAACCGCAGTCGTATGGTATGGACGGGTATTACGGCGTCGTTTTTGGCAAATCTCTTCTCACTTTCGCGGGTCTTTGTTAGTTGGTGGGGTCCACTGGGAAAAAAAAACATTCTACGAGAGTCGGTGGTTTCAGGTTTTTAAGGATCAAAACCAACATCATAAATCAGAACAATTTCAGCCTGACACGTGTCACGTTAACATGATTTGGACGGCCGATCGCTGATACACCAAATTCTCAAAAAGATAAGACATTGCAATTATTACATCACAAGAGTTTTCTTCCAAAGATTCACTGTCCTGATTGCCAAGATACTAATTCCATTTCTACATTCAAAATTGTCACTTTTTTTAGGATCACTGTTAGATATTTATTTATTTATTTATTTTATATTTTCGGTATCTTCTTTCATAGCAGTTTTGTTTCAAATATAATTAAACATTAAATATAAGCATGTCTTTACTTGAATATATTCATCATGTGTTTGATTTAAATTGAATTGTTTAAGATTATTAAGCAATAAAACACTCTTTTTTAAGTTTTAAAGCGTAACATAATTATATTTTTATAAATTTAAGCTCTACTTAATTGAAGCTTACTAGGATATAATAGAAACTTATATGTGAAAATACTTCTTAAAAAAATAACTAATAAATATTTATGAAGATGCACGATACTGTATATTTTAAGTTTTTGCCATTTATCCTGTCAAGTTCTGTAAAAAAACTTTCAAATTTGCTTGCACAATGTATGCCTTTAAATGGCCACTGAGTGATTAAGAAAATAGTGATACAGTGAATATATTTGTTTATATATAGTTTATACCAAGAATATCAAAGATATGAAAGGGGCGTGGAGCTTCCCTCCATCTAAACATTTTGAAGAATTTCACCATAATAACATTCATCAAGTAGTGATATAACTAAATATTTATATTGAACTTATACATATGGATTAAAGAATAAAGACTAAACTATTATTTTACACAAAAATAGTAAAACAAATTAAATTTTATTAAATTAAGAATAACAAAAAATTAAATCACCTTATAATTTTAAAGACTAATTTAAATATTTACTCAAAAATAACTCTTCACTTAGGTGTTATATTTGTATAGTTGATAAGACATATCATACATATCTGACATGTGGGGTGCATTTAGATCATATTTACGTGTTGTGTCAACCCAAAGTTCACAATCAGGGGGCTTACCCATAGTTTTTATTGTGGCTGGGGTTAGTATTTACAAATTACAATGGGTTTTGAAGCATGATTGTGACCCATGTTTCACTTTTTGGTTGCCAAGTGAAGTGAAGAAAATATGATTAGTCATTATTCAAGGTTGGTAGGTGAGTCTAATAGCAGCTTAATTACTGTAAGCAAACACTTCTTTGAAAAGTAATTTTTTCTATTTTTGTTTTTACAGTCCATCAAGGTTTTTTGACAAGAACTCTGAAAAAAATACTTATTTGTAAATTAAATTATTTTCACATTTTTTTAATAAATGTCTCTTAATAAACTTTATCCACCAAAGTAAAAAATGTCTCTTAATATTTTCTTTTTATGTCAATGTGTGTCAACACATCAAGGTTTCAACTTAATTCTCTCTACAAACTAGTTAAATCTCTTCCCGCTTGTGAGTTTGCTAAAACGTGTGTTTGAGTCAAGAAAATGCAAATGTTTATTGACGTGGATATATATGTTATCATATTTATGGGGATTAAATTTCATGATAATTTTTTCTTCAAAAAATTTTTCATGATAATTATCTTGGATTTCTATAAATATAATTTATATATATAATATTGTTTTTTTAAGTGATAAAGAAATTATTTTGCGAGTAATAAAAAATAAGTTGAAATATAAAATATACATGTTCACAAATTTTAGTTTTTGAAAATTTCAAGAATTAATTCAATTAACAAAGTGTTAGTAGAAATTTGTAAATATTTTATGATGTATATGATAGTAGAAGAAAATTAAGTATTAATTAAAAACCAACTATAGTAAATATATCTATTAAATACTT
>PYAF01002131.1:2545615-2567031 GCA_007407185.1 Glycine tomentella
CAAAAAAAAAATATAAAAAAGAGGTTAATTATGTTTTGTTATTTCTAAAAACATTATGGCTTTTTAATAAAAAAAACTTTAAAAAGATTATGTACAGAAAAAAATAGTTTTTATAACGAATATATTGTCTTAGGATTAAGATACTGCAGTAAAAATAACTTTTAAAAAATACCTTTAAGAAAAATATTTCATAATTTAATATTTTGCCTATTAGACAACAACAAAAAAAATTTAGGGTTAAGGAATATTAATATAGTATTCATATTGCTTCATCTTATAATTAAAGATTACATAAAATATAATCATGATTTTACAAAGATTGTTAGATATAAGGATATATTAAATTTTAACTTCTCAAGTATTCTTTCACAATCTTTTCCAGGCTCAAACCCTCAAATTCAAGCATTCTTCTCATACAAATCTTTTCTACTTTCACCTTTGTCGTTCTCTTTTTAGCACCTCTAATTATCAGTGCTAAATAATCTTTAATACCATTCTTAATTGCGTGAGTTAACAAGGTGCCAAGTTTAGACAACGAAAATGCTGCAGACAGTAGACACACATGGTAGTATGTTTCTCATCTTTGATTAAAGTTGCACTTGGAAAAGGTCCAAGTGTTTGAATCCCAAGAAGAGTTATGAACAGTAGTATATATTATAACTTTTCTCAATTTCTAATTAAAATCAGACACAATTTCAATTTCTTAATTTCTTAATATATACATGCTGCAAAGCATGACTACAAATGTAAACAAAACAAAACTCACTAGAAAATCTGGTAGAAAATAGCCCAAACAGGACCTTTTGCCGTATATGTATACACTATATACTAACATGCCTCAACATATTCAAACAGGTAATGTACACCAAGAACAAAGACTAGTTTTCTCTCAAAAATGTTGCTAGCCTCGAGAGGTATTTCCTAACTTGATACAATTATAGCCCAGTCATTGACTAAAGTTTTGTTCCATGCAGAAATAATGACTCGAATCAAAATGAACCCAGCCAATCTGTTCAAAGAAGTAATGAGGATCACTAGCATGAGAAGTTTATGTTCCGGGATGTATGGCTTGCCCAAGTTGCAGGTTTTTTGGATATCTGAGCATACCAATGAAAAATCCTTTTTCAAAATGGACGGTGGCTTCAGCAATGTTCACATTTCTTATATTAAGTTGTTGATGAAGCCAGTAATGCAGAAAATGATAACCTCTGACCGATGATGACCACTGTCATGAAGCATTTGCAGCATAGTGAGTTTGTCATCAACACAAAGGATCTAAGAAGTATCATAACTCAATTCCATGGCCAAGCAGGTTATTGTCCAGCCGTACCAGCTTTACAATTCCATCCCCACCGCATGTAAGAAAACCATGGGGAACAACTTGTATATCCGTAACAGCAGCCTGTGACAATTTATGCTATCAGTTTTAGTGTGTAAACTCTTTTGTCTCTGATAGACTACATATTTGTTTAAACTTTAAATAACACCATTGGCACAATTCATTTAGCTAGAGACTATTTTTTGTTAAGGTCATTTGAATTCGGAAACAACCTCTTTGCATATGTAAAGATAAGGTTACATACAATGACCCTCTCCCATACTTTCGCATAGCAAAAAGCCTTATGACACTGGGGTATGTTTGTTTTTTTTTAAGAGGTCATTGAGTTTGACACACAGAGCTACAACACCCCACGGCATCAGCTGTAAAGCAGCTGACTTTCACAGACAGCAGGAACTGGCAATGGTGGGTGTCTGTTATGTCTAAAATAAGTGAATTTGGTGCAAAACACATCAAGAAACATAAGAGTTTAATATAAATTATGAAAAATTTACCCGAACAACACCACCAAATCCGCGAGAGCTTGGCTGCAGAAAGGTGTGCTTTTCATGTATCTTTGACCAGTGATGTATTAACTTTGTGCTCTGGGCATCCCATAGTTTGACATCTCCATCTCTGCTTCCAGTTAAAAAAAAGTTGGTATTTGGTATGGTAACTACTTTTGTGACACTCCC
The DNA here is from genome assembly GCA_007407185.1 of Glycine tomentella. Taxonomy (NCBI): domain Eukaryota; kingdom Viridiplantae; phylum Streptophyta; class Magnoliopsida; order Fabales; family Fabaceae; genus Glycine; species Glycine tomentella. The sequence continues at coordinate 2,547,629 of PYAF01002131.1, forward strand.
TATGGTCATAAAATTTAAATAGAAATCGTTAGAAAAAGAATAAACCATTACTACAAGTGCAAATAAACTTTCATCACCTGAGTGAGCCTTTGGAATGTACCAAAGCATCCCATCTACATTCTGATCCTTATCACCAGTCAAAGATGAGACAGAGCCTTGCCCAATGTTAGCAGCACGCTTATACCTTTTAGCCTTTCCAGTAGCTATATAGCGGAAGTCATGAAGTCCAACATCACCACCTTTACCACCAGTCACAATAAGGGGGATACAGAACCACTTCCCACATGATTATCAAAAACAGACACGGCGTGTGCACCACCTTCAAAAAGGCAAGAAGAAAGGTTGGTAATGTGACAAGGCATGGGCCAATCTTCATAAATGAAAGAAACAGGACATAAACCCCTTTTATCTATTTATTTTTGGGGGGGGGGGGGGGGGGGGGGGGGGGGGGAGATGACATAAACCTTAGAACATAATTCATCCTTCACAGAAAAATATACAAAAGCAAAAAGTCAGTATGCATGTTCAAATCTAAACTATGGTCTATAGGCCATCCAAACCTTTGCTTGAGGAACATTTCAGCACTGGAAGTTTCAGGTTTTACCGACAAGATGCAACCCCCAATCCAACCCCGAATAAAATTTTATTTTTCTTTAAACAAAGTTTAATTAAGCAATAATTTGCAAATCCATCCCAATTTCAATAAATTCGATATGGATACATGAAAGTTCAATGATTGAATTATATTACGCATTGTTAGATATAAAACCATCCATGTGCTTTTACCCAATAGCTTAAGCTTTTAGCATAACTGATTCATGATATGGTATTAAAACTTCAATTTGATGACCTAGTGGTCTAGCCTCTGTTCTTTTAAATAGTGGTTAAAATTTAGCACAAGGTTGGGTGGGTCTGTTTTCTATGCTAAGTCCAACGGACTTGTGTGAGGGAACATGTTAGATATAAAACCATTCTTTTTACCCAATAGTTTAAGCTTTCATGATATAAAACCATTTATGCACCTTCACCTAACTACTTAAGCTTTAGGAATAGTTGATTCATGACATAGCATCAGAGTCTCTTCAACCAAATGGCCTAGAGTTCAACTCTTGCCACCACCATTTTTCTAATCAAAAAGTTGAAATTACACACAAGTTAGGTGGGCCTATTATCTACATGTAAAGCTCAAGGGTATAGTGTGGGGGTGTATTAGAGATGTTATAAAAGTATTAAACCATTCATGTACCTTCATCTAATTGCTTATCCTTTTGGAATAGTTAGTTCATAATGTTAAGATGCCTCACAGTCTAAGAATATGACCATAGCACTCCTTACAATACTGGGGCAATTCTCTCCCTTGAGTTAGGTTTTGCGGCCAGCCTATTTTTAACATGATAGAGTGAGTTAGACATTGTCCATTTCTAATATAATAATAGAGCCTATCCAGCCTTGAGATGAGGCCACTCACACATGTCCTGTCCAGTAAACTTCATGCTTTAAATCAAATGTCTGTAATACTTATATGACTTGACCAATCCTCCCCCCTTGAGCTAGCTTATGGGAGTGAGTTAAACCTGATTACTTAGCATGTATAAACATTCATTAATAAACCTTATTTAGAGACAGACCTTCACGACATAAAATGGAAGCTCGAGAAGTAGTGGGTGGAGCTAAAGTATCCCATATGACCACATTAACACCATTAGAGCTATATCCAGCCACAGCTATTATCGATCCACTTGAGGAAAAATATGTGACGTCCCTGACATCAAGTGTAGAATAGATTTGCATTTAAATAACAGCAAAATGACATCTTTGTTAAGTTGAAAAATCACAAATAAATACACCAACAATACAAAACTCAAACTTGTTGAACCCCATCATAAACACAAGTCAAATGATTAATACATCACTCCTGATTATGGATGCAGTTTTAGTTTCAAGCAAGTTCTAACTTTTAATGACATGCTGTCGAATCTAACCTTGGACTTCATTTGTGGGTGGTCAACACAACTAGCACCACTCAACATAGGGTAACAAATGAGGTAAAAAAAATCAAGGAATGATTGAAAGGGATACAATGAAACTAGGAAAGAATCAAGGGAAACAATGAAATCTGAATAATATCTGCTGAAGTGCTAATATCTATCAATATCTCAGCAATTCCAACTAAAGTTGAGAAAGAGAAAGTACATACGATGCATGACCATTAAAGCAAAGAGATGATTCTGTTGGATGAATATTGCTCCTTCCTCCAACCTCCAGCTGCCACATGCAGACAGTTCCATCTAATGCAGCACTGGCAAACCGGTGTCCAAAGGGGTCAAACTGTAAGGCTGAAATTGATGCAAGGGCATAAGGTGGAGGGGCATTGGCAGCAGGCAGCACTCCATATGTAGCGGTAGCTTTGTCTTTGTTGAACTGTATTTATAATGCTCCTTATTAGCCATAAGCTTGAAATATTGAACACACATGCAATTAATTAATTATCTGCAGTAATCCAGATACTATATACAAAACATCGTTTTCTTGGGAGTGGGGGTGGGGGTTACAATAATGGTACAAGAATTTGAACCTACAACCTCTTACAAAATTATCAAATAATGAAAAAGTCTAAGTAGGCTGATAGATCTTCAGTTTTAAACTCAAATAGGGTGTCATATTCAAAAAGAACCAAATAGAATAAACCATTGGTTCAAATGACACTCTCCTCTCTAGTGACAAAACATGTGCAATTGTGCATGAAACTTGGACAGTAAAACAAGCAAACTTAAGAGAAACAATTGAGAAAGTTGGCCACCTAAAAAGGAAGAAACCATAACGTAGGGGGAAAATACTGTCTCTATATTTGTCTATACAAAATAAGCACATAAGTCAATGCATCTATCATGTATGCATAGCAACTTGAAATTTCCTTACCTCCCACAAGTGAATGTGTGTATTGCTAGAACCAACCAAGAAGAAAGGTCTCATCCGATGACTAGACAAGGCCCTGGTACTTATGTTCTCCAAAGTGGCAGGTGGATCAACAAAATCTTCAAAATCTTGTTGAACTTCCCAACCTAATCCAGAGGCACCAATACCAGTGTAACCTAGCCTTCCTAATACTTTGCCACCTGTCAAGTCGTTGCTGGGCCAAGCTGAATAGTCCACGCCAATAGTTGCTCCACCCAGCCCATGGTGTGTCCCTTTCTTGCTCCCAAGGCCAACACCAGGAGAAACACATGTTGGAGCAGGGGTGGATTCTGAACCTGCCCATCCATTCTGAGGCCAATCAGCTGTGGCCCACAAAAGATCATCTGCTTTACCACTAAAAGGAATCTCATCTTCCAGATGAAAGAACATTATACCCTGATTTAGATAAACAGAAACAAATATTTATATACTTTTTTGTATATTCAGATGTTGGAAGATTGACTTTTCTAAAGATTCAGTTTAAATGCAATGAAATTTTAAAGAAAATATCTAAAAGAGGACTAAGTATAATTGCAAATGCAAAATAATCATCATTGCTTATGTTACTGTATCCATAATTTACGTATTTACTTACATAATACATTGGTCCACTGATCATCATTTGACCAAAAAAGGGAAATTAAGTTGAACACTAATGTTGGAAATATTTCCCATATTACCTTCAAACCCCTATATCCATGCTTATGTGGATCACAGCCACATGTTAAACTTTGGAAATTAACAATCGCACAGTTCAGGAGAGCCCATAGACAGCAATTTCCTCATGATATTCTGAATATCTTCATAGGTATGCGTAACATGGATATTATTTTCTTTTTTAGCCCCTTTTCTCTTTTCAGACAGTTTAATTCCAAGTTATAATGCCAACCAGCACCCTAGTTATCATATTTTCTATCCTATCTATTTTTTAACCTGAATATATACAGTAAGTTGCTTATGATAATAGGCCACTCTGTCAACTCTCAATTATATGGAGAAGAAATAGAGTGAATATGAAACAGACAACTTCTTAACCACCGCACTATTTGTTAGAAAAATATTTTAAATAAGGACATTTATTACATGAAAATATGGAAATATAGGTTTCAGTTTATTGCTAACCTTCAATATCCTCCTCATTAGTAGTTATAAATGAATATTATACATGTTTTAGTATATAAACTCTTGCATAATGATGTGGACCACTAATTAGTATTTCCTTATCGATTTAGATATTGAATTATTTCAGTTTATTTTGTTTCTTTACATTTTCCTATCTTGATATTATCTGTATATCAAAATCCCTAGTTTTAGATTCTTAGAATTGTTATTCATTTATTAGGATAATAGTTATGATTCTATTAAATAGGAATCTCTTTATTTTTTATTTTATTAATTAGGATTATTGTTAGATACGATACTTTTTTATTTTTTGAGGAATTGATATGATCCTACTAATATCTTTTATCAATTAGGATAATTGTTAGTTATGATACTTTTAATAGGGATATCTTTGTAGCCTTTCTAAAGGGCAGACCTGATTAGAATACTATCAATGAGATTATTTTCAGAAGAAACTTGTGTTAGATTAGGACTTAGGAGGATCTCTGTCAAGGACCAGTTTGCCTTTTGCTTTCACATAGGTCACAAGACGGATCAATCCAACACAAAGGTTTATAACACTTACCTTCAAACTTTTTAACATCGTGTAATGTTAATATTTACAAATAGTTAAAAAAAAAGTGTTATTCATAATTAAATTTTAATACTTTAATTTAAGCCATATTTTTAATTTAAAAAAATCCAGGATTATCAATCTATTGTACTTCTCTTCTCTTCTGTTATTGAATTCAATTCCTGGATCCACCTTCAATCCCCACCCATAACAAAAAAACTCAACACAGAACCCTAAGCCTAAGGATCAAAAAAGGCTAGAGAAAAAGATTGAACTCAACACAGAACCACATGTGCAAACAATTTATACAATCTTTTCTACATAAAACATACAGGCATGCCAATGAAAAATCAACATCCAAGCATCCAAAACTTCAGAAAAACATTGATTAAGAGCCAAACCTTCCTGTTGCCAGCAACAGCAGCTACCCGTTGATCAGTAGAGTTTATACACAATGCCTGCTCAAATATAGCAACAATGTCATTCTATATATACATATAAGAGACCATGTTAAAATGATTAAACAGAAGGGGAAATCACCTCCAAAAGTTCTCCATTTCTCTTGTACATTTCTCTGGGACTCTGGAAAACTGCAAAATTTGTATAAGATATATCTTTCTGGTTTGTTCTTGCAGAAGCATGGCCACTTAGAGTTAGAGATGTTCCTTTAACAGGAGTTCCAACTTCATGATTAGAAGATCTAGTCCATCACCACATGTATCATCAGTTTTATGCAGTCCTGTCATAATTATAGACAAGTCATTCCATCCTTTAGTATGCATCTGATCCAAGTCATTTGGCCAATAGAGTTTTTCCTGTGCAAAGCAATCAGATATCAATTTGGGATCCGCACAGTGATCCCATAATAACTGATGAACTGAATAGTTATCTTTCCTGTTCCCCAGTTCTAAAATGTCTAGGTTTTGGTTCTGACTGAATTCTGATTTTTGTTTTAACCATTGAAGAGTCATTACATTCAAATCATTCCCTACTTTCTGCCACAGAAATTCTGCATGTTGTTTAACATGATAAGAAGAAATGTGAGTAACCGTTGTCATCAGTAGATCACATAGGCTAAACGAGACTAACCGAATCTTCTCTGGCAAGCTGATGCTTTCAGAATCCATATTTATGAGATAAGACTCCCCATAAGTATATTTTCTGTGGAAAGGACCAGATAAATTACCATCTTCAAGTTTGGCAAGAACTGGATTCAAATTAGATATCATGAATCTAGACATATGCTGCCACAAGCAGGTCCCTAAAATCTTCCATCTTTCATCATCAGGAATTAAATGCTTTAGATCTGCAACTAGTTTATCTTCTGCACGTTCGGATAGTTGAAGGTTTTGTATATTAGACATGACAGAAGTTTGAGCCAACAACTGCCCAGCTTTTGGGATAAGCTTATTCAGATTCACCATATCAATGTCATAAGGATTACGGCCATTAGATTGTGCAACCAAGAATTGTTCCAACATATACAAAAGCGCTTCCGAGTTTTTTTGAAGCCAAGCTAATGAAAAATGTAAATAATATTCATACAAATCCAGGATATCAAGATGTGTTTTGACAAGATCTTTGCAAATAGAACTCAACTGGATCCTCAAAATTGCTCTTAAAAACCACAATGAAATCAAAACACCTTCAAAGCGGCATTGCAAAGCATCCAAAAACTTAGGTTTACTATCAATAGATGAATTTTGTTGCGAATTTTCCATACTGCAGGCACAAAAAAATCTTGAATAGAAAAAGGAGACTTCTTCTGCAGTCTTAAACAGGGGTTTAATCCGAGAGTAATATAAATTGAAATCATCAAATATATTGCTCTTCTTTTGAGACAGTGCTCCTTGAATGCATCCATCTATCATATCATATCCAATGTACAATGATCCATGATGGAAAAGTAAGAGTAAAATCTGCAGAAAAGGGAAATTAAAGAGTGATCACAGAAGTATATAGCTGAATGGTGACACACATATACAAAAGGGGAGGGGGAACTGGAACACCAGCATACCATACTGATTAGACAATGGGGAGCCAATAAAAACCTCTGCTCAAATAGAGCAAGTCCTGTGTATAACTTTTGTTTAAAACTTTCAACTGATTTCTCATATTGCATCATGTACTCGTCAGAATCAGAAGCTTTTCCATTATATTCTTCTGCAAAAGTGTCTGGCTAGCTTGGATGCTCTTTTATCAATTTTGATAAGTAGCAAAGTGCCAAATTCAATTTAATATGGAACTCAAGATGCACAGACACATTAGCAGACAACCAGTTAGAGCATTTTCTTGGCAAAGGCTTAAGAGTACTGGACAGCACATCATGACTGTCACCTAATTCACTCTCTTGGTCTGCAGTCCCAGGCTTGCTCAGTGAAGACGAGAAATACTCCAACGCCTCAAGCTTGAACCAAGAAAACATTATGAATCATTACTGACCAGTAACATAGGAAGAGTATAAAAACAAATATATATGTCTAATATTGGCATTGTACTGACACATGTCCAATATCTCTGCTAGGATCATAGAATTCTTAAAAAATTCTCAGAATTCTTTTCATTAATATGGCTGGGTAATTGGATGGGCATAAAAATCATCACCACAATATCTTCCTAGATTGACAAGAACAGGTGGACAGAGTTACATGAAAAGGCCTAAGAAACATACTGCAAAAAGAATTTCTTAACGAAAGGATGGTCCAATAAGATGCTAACTTTTCCATCTTAAAATCATTTACCACACCTACATATAAGGCAATGAAAGGCACAGTAAGTATTCCTCACATAAAGACAGAAGTGGCGCTGTTCACACTACACAGTTTTCATATCAACCAGCACAAAATAAACAGAGCTTAAGACATGTTTAGTAAATGGTTGAAGTTCTGACAATACTAGAACTCATTAGATATGTTGTAGTTCAAGCAAAATTGTTTTTATGTATATATACAAAACTCGATTAACTTATAGTAGATTAATTGCATAATATGTAAAATAAACTTACAGGATTACCACATCTTTTTAGGGCAGCAACTGTCATCAGAGTCACCCATCTTAAAAGAATTGCAGAGTTTTGCTCCCCCACAGCATTCCGCATGCTATTCTTTGTTGCTAACATTTGGCAATAAAAACCGATGGTAGGGTCCAGAAAAGGACCACAATTGGACATGACAGTGGACTCCCGAGGCACAGGGTTTACTGAAAACTCTAGCATTCTATAAAAAGATTGGTAGTAATTACTCATTTCCCACTGCAAATCAAGGACATCTAGTTAGAGATACGATCACATATAGAGCAAGTCACTAGTACAAGCGGAATATAACAAAATGCCACGATGGATAAATTGAATTATGCAAGTATTTTGGGCACCTCCATCTTGGAGGTACAAAAAGAGATCAGGCCAACCACACCAAAAGTAATCAGACTGGCCCAATTTCAGCGACAGCCCTTCTCTAGGCTGAGAAAGGAAAAATATTCATTAGATAAGGCCAGCCCAATTTCAGCCTTGCTCCTTCTTGGGGTGGTGAAAGAAAAATATACATATCATGATAATAAGAAACACAAGTAACTGTTCTCAGTAGATCACATAAGCTAAACAAGGCCAACTAATCAGCTCTGGCAAGTGTATGCTATCCGAATCCATATTCATGAGTGTAGACTCCCTAGTCCCTATAAGCATGAATCTAGCAAGAACCAAATTCAAATAATGTCATCTAGACATATGCTACCACAATCAGGTCCATAAAATCTTCCACTTTTTGTCATCAGGAACTAAATGCTTTATACCTGTAACATGTTTATCTTCTGCACATTTGGACACTAAGGTTTTGTATCTTATTTATAAAAGAATTCAACAAAAATCTAGCATTTTAAAAAAGATTGGTAGTAATCACTTGTTTCACAATGCAAATCAAGGAGAGCTATTTATACATGGTATAGGAACATGTGCCAAGCAAGCCTTAAAAGTAGAGTATAGCAGAAAGCCTATAGGGATAAATGAATGTAAGTATTTTGGGCACCTGCAGAAGGCTTGCAAGCCAGTAGTCTCCTTTATCAATTGCAGATGGAAGTATGTACTTTGTAATTAGGTGATTCTCCAATGGTCCACCATGACCCTCAACAAGACGACAAATGACTAGGGCAAGCTGTTCATCCCCAAGATTCTTAGCACAAATATTTATAGCAAAAGAGTGATCACCTCCAAGCAAAAAGAAAGCAATTGCTAATTCCAGCTGATGCTTTCCAAGTAAGACATAAGCATTTTTTTAAGCAGCAGCTTTATTTTTCTCATCCTGTAATAAAACTATTATGGTTGAATCAATGACTTAATACCATAAATATGAAAAAACAAATGCATGTAGGACAACGATTTCAACACTTACACAATCCACATTCAAAGAACAATTGAAAATTAAAATCTACATGACTCTATCAGTCTAATGTAAGTCACCAAGTCCTTTATTGACATTGATGAACAAGGAACCATTATAAAAACAGTGCTCTTGTAGATTTGCAAGATAATTTACCTGAAAATTGCGAGAAAGAAAGCCGACTAGAGGTTTATCCTTCTCATCCTTACTGATTTTGAAAAGGCCAGCCAAAACTTGAACTCTATTCAGTGCAATATACAGCAAAGCACAATCCTTAGGATTTTTGTTCTTCAAGTACTGAGCTCTTGCCAATTTCTCCATCTAAAGCAAGAGGAACAAAGGAAGTATTAAACTGTTTGAATTGGAAAAGGGTAATAAACAATGAAATCTTTTGAGTTCTGACAACAATAATCAACAGACAAGAAACACAAACAACAAATAAATCAACAATTAGTAAAACAAAAGCCTTCCTGCCACATTCTAATTTGTCAAAGCTGACGAGAAATTCCAGTTTTTCTTGCAACACCACGGCAGCATGAAATCAGCAAATATTGAGAGAGTAAAAGAAATAAACATGAGAGGCAGGATTTTCACCCTGATAAACAGCATTTTAAAGCATCACAACAGTTGATACTTTATAAATCACCACAGTTTTGATAGTTTCTCTTTCTAGTTATAGTTCAAGGCACAATTACTGTAGCCAACACCTAACTGTTTTTTTTTTCCTAGTTTTTCTGTTTTGATATTTTCTCTTTGATAACTTGTTTTCTTGAGTGCTATAAAAACATAGGAGTATTTTCTTATGGAAAAGTTGCAGCATTAAGGTCTCATTCATATAATCACAATGAGAGGAATATCAGAGTGTACGACAAATATAGAGTGAAATTTGGGAATCCTTGATGTTGTTATCTCAATAATGAAAGGATCAAGTAAAATTCTATTTGTACCAGTGATCTTTGTACACAAACTCTTGCACCATATAGTAGATCAGTTTTGCTTCCTTCCCGTGAATGTAAGTCCTTTGTGACTGAACTACGTAATTGCTCGTATTTATCTTTTATCCCTCTTCTTTGTTTGATTCAATTTTTTTTTTCTATTATTAGCTTTTGTATGCTTGTTGTTGTGTTATTCTGTTTTACTGATTTTGTAAATGAGTTGCAGGTGTTGAACCATAACAGTTACCATTTACCAGCCACAGATAAATATCTGCAACTACTACTATGCTTAAAGATTTAAAATTGTCTAGTGGTCATCCGCTCATTCATTGTTTATCATGGAATACTTCAGAATTTGGTTCAGAATAGTTCATTCTTATTTTGTGTTTAAAATTCATTGGCAATATGCTAAAACTGTTAAGGATTTTTTTTTTTTCAAAATGGTTCAAGGGTGTGTGGACTGTGGAGTGCAATCCTTATCTAGTTTCTCTTCATGTCTAATGTGCATATATGGCAAGAATAAATATTAAGCATTTTCAGAATAACAAAAATCCGATTAGGGGGAAATTATGAGGAAATTTACACAAAATATGCCTTTGTCTTTTCTTCATTATATTTGTTTCTTTCCCGAAGGCAGTGTTCCAGGTTGTAATTGAGCTTTGTATAATAGCATGCGGTGTGCTAGCAAATTTATAAGTTTATTTATCGATGAAACTAATATCTAAAACCTATCTTCATGAATGCTAGAGACAATAAAGACATGCAATTCTATTTTTCTCTTTTTTATTTTTCCTTTAGTAAGGGCTATCATATATAAGCTGATTTTGAACAACGAAAGTATGCAAGAACTCCTCAAAAAAAGTGTTCAAGAAACTGTTTATTTTAATGACGCCTGACTCAATGAATAAGCCAACATTAATAACTGATCAATTCTGTCATGGTCTTATTTTATTTCTTGATACACCACCAATGTTACACGATTTGCTTCATTGCTTCTGATGAGCAAAGGGTACGTATAAGTAGCCAGCAAATTTAGTATGATTAACCTAAAAAAATAATGCGCATAAGCAAATGATTATTAGCGTAGGATCAAAATAATGATAGCAGCATTGTGCCATTGTCGAGAAAAGCGTATGGTGAATAAAATCAGCAAGAGTGAAAAACAAAATTGAACTATATATCACTTTTACACGACTTTCATTCACAGAATTCTCAAAATATTAATCACCTGTACTCATTTCCTTTCTTCTCTTTCTCCTTTTTTTAATCAAAATTAAATTATCAAGTGATAAAAAATTATGTGAAACTATCATTACTCTTAAAAATATACCATAAGGGAGTGTCTTTTTTCGATAAAGTAGAAGAGAACAAGACTTGTTTTAAGTTCTCAAGCCAAAAGCAGCCCATCTCTTTTTTCCTTCCTTCTTCATCTTTAAGGATTTGGAATCTATAAGGTTTTCAAGTGATTTTTTTCCCTTTCTATTCCGAACTCTTCCTGCTTCTTTCAAAAGCTCAAACAGCCGTTTCTTTTCATCATCAACATCTGGATTTGCAGTTCCAAGTTTTTCTTCTCTCATCTTTAGTATGTATTCTAATATCTCAATAGCATCTTCAACTCTGCACACAATAACATTTTAAAAAAAGAACATCATCCACCAAGCCACAATCATCACATCATCATATTCATATCTTCATGCCAATAAATTCAATACTTCATGGATCACAAAAAGTCCTATACTTGTTCCTTTCAACAGAATACAAAATGATATGCACAATCATCAAACTTCATTTTCAAGTCAAATTATGAAGAGGGAACCACTCATTTCTCATGACATGAAAAAAAAAACTACGTACCCCATTGTCCGGAGACTCCACGCTATGCACAGGTAAGGGGGAGGGATATTGTATGCAGCCTTACCCTTGCATATGCAAAGAGATTGTTTCCGGATTCGAACCCATGACTAACAAGTCACCAAGACACAACTTTACCATTGTGCCAAGGCTCGCCCTCTCATTTCTCATGACATGCCATGAAAGAATTGTCCCCAGCACATTGAGTGATGATCATGAAATGTGGTGCAACAAGATGATAGTCTTAGTATTTGCTAGGGACACATATAATGATATAAAGAAACAAAAAGATGTTTACCTCCCCAAGGCATCATAAGTTGCTGCAAGATTGCTATACACCCCAAGAGTGTCAGAATGATATGTTCCACACTCTCTCTCCAATATCTCTTTCGCTTCTTCAAAATGTTTGGCAGCATCCCCTATTTTGTACAGTTGCACACATGCCAGCCCCATCTGGTTCAATACAACTCCAAAAAAGGCAGATTTCTTCTCCCCGCTTGCTCTCAGCTTGGTGATAGCATTCTCAAAAGACTTCCAAGCATCCATATACTTCCCAACCATGTAGAACATCACTCCCATTTGAGCTTCTATTCCTGCTACTGTCCTATATTGTCCAGGGATATCCTCCAACAACTTCACTGCCTTCTGTAACAGCTTCAGAGCCTCTTCAGGCTCGTTTAGAGCTTCATAGATGGCGGAGATTTCGGCCAAACCACTCGCAATCTCCCCGGCAGTTGTTCCAGCCACAGGCTTGCCGTATATTCTTAAGGCATTTTCGCAATACGATTTTGACTCTCTTAATTTTCCTGTCCTGTAGTAAAGATCAGCAAGGCGAATGTACACTAATGCCACACAACTGTGGCTTTCACCTTTGGTGGATTTGAACACTGTTAGTGCTTTCTGAAAGGCAAAAATAGCCTCATCAAAACGACAGAGTGACAAGTAAATGTCTCCAATGCTAACATCAATAGCTGCAACCTCGTTATCTTGTGCATTTGCGATCATTGACATGCTAGCTAGGACAAGGTGCTCAAGTGCCAGTTCATAATCTCCCTTTGCCTCACATATAAGGGCCATTAGACGCCTGTCGGCTGCTTCGGTAAGGGAAGCAGGAGAGCAATGCTCCCTGTGAATTTCAAGGGTCTTCTTGCAGAAGTTCTCTGCCTGGTCAAATTGCATTGCTTGAACATGAGCTTCAGCTAGGTACCTGCCCTTCATGGAAAGCAATTATTTAGGGAAATTTTCCGCACCATATCCCATAAGTGTCCTAATCCTATTAACCAGACATGATATTGACAATATATTAACATAAAAAATATCAAGCAAATTAAATGCATTGTCAATTTCTCTGTTCTCTTATTCCCATCACAAGACAGAAAGAACACACTATTTCTTCCAAGAGTTTCCGCCTAGAAAATAAATAATATGACAAGGGTTTCACCTAACGGAGTAAGAAAAGAAACGTAAACAATTTGCATTCAAACATTCTCCGTGGTTATACTTCCTCTTGTGATTTTAAAGGCTATTCATTCACTTTATTATCTGGTTTCTCAGAAGATTGCTGCGAGTACATGTTTAAGAATGCAGCATTTTTCTGCTGCTTCTTCAAGTACAAAAGGAAATATCTTTTTTGTATATGCCACAAAGAAAAGAAAAAAGAGAGCATTTTGATATATGGTGAAGGAATAAGGGTCAGTATGATTTTCTAAAATAATTTCATACCACCCAACAATGAATTTCTCATAAAAAAAATCCAGTTTTAATTTTTTTTTTCAAATTGATTTAAACCAAAAAAACTAAAATAACTGAGAGATGTGTTCTTATTCTTTTCTTCTGTTTTATGGTCCTAAGTCCTAATCCTAACTCAAGAAATGTTGGTCATCTGGAGTGGTACTATATGTAGTGAGACATAATCACATAAGCTTGGTGCAAGTGTCTGTTTTCTTTGTTTTTCTTTTTAAAACTAAAAGAACTTTCGGAAATAGAAATGAAACACGTGTATGAGAGGGACCATCATAGCTTAGTTCCAAGAAGGTTCAGCCTATTCAATAGTGCCGTATAGTTTAGGAAAATTCTTCAGATTTTGAAACTTACATCCCCAAATTCACAGTAGATTCCAAAACCAATGCGTGGCCAACAACTACATGTTTATCAATACCGGGTCGAGCACACCCATCAGTGATTGATATTATAAATTATACAAATTTGGCAGTGATGCATGTGTCTCATTGCAAATGTGATGGATAAAGGCTATAAATCATTTATCTCTAACTAATATTTTAATAGGTAAAAACAAACACACTGCCCTTTTTTTCCTATGTCCGAGCCCCATTTATTTGTACAAATGATTTGCCAGTAGACTCACTTTTCTCTAAGAAATATTACAGCAGATAGCTAGATACATTAATGTTGATAATGTTTCTTCTTAGATATTAGTTTAGATCAACTTATTTTAAAAAAACTAATCGTTTATTATTGGAAAAAGTTTTTGTAAAATAAAAAAATGTTTCTACAAAAGTAATTTACACCAAGCATGTCCTAATATAATTATATAACCAATATTAATGATTTTTCACAAACCAGAACATTGCCTCATAATCTAATGTTTCCGCCGACAATTTTTTTAATAAAGAAATTGAGGGCTATTTTGGATTATATTCTTAAGTGGGTCCTCTCTGACTCTCTCTCGTTTAAGCACCAGTTGCTTGGAGAAAAAATACCGTTAAAGTAAATAAATAAGCAATTATTTATTTTAACAACCGATCCTTAAATTTTTAAAAAACAGCAATAAAGATCCTGAAATTTTTAAATAAAATGAACAACGAAAGTAAGCTAGCCATCCACCTACAATTGAATTAGTTTATTTGAATCCAAATCCAAAATCAACTTCAAATGCAAAATTGATTAATTAACAACTAAACATGTAGCTATAGAGTACCAAACTTAAAAGAAAAAGACGAATAGCCATTATCAACAAACTTAAAAGAATCAATTCACAAAGTCAACAACCATTGTATTCTTCTTTACTTTTCATTACTTCGTCATTAATATTGGATAAAAATGGCAAATCATCCTATGTTGTACGGAAAATTATTTATGAAAGAAGCATTTCTCTTAATATGCTGCTATTATTTTTATATATTATATATGTAGGTTAAGTACTAGCTGTTCATTAGTATAAAGACATGTGAGCCATAGTAAATAGCAATGAGATGATGAATATTCGATAAGGTGATAGAGTTACTATATCTTTACCTACAAGTCTCAGCAACTCTCGGGTCGGACTCACCCAAGACATCCATTTGGATCTTCAAACCCGACTCGTAACACTTAATGGACCTATCCAACTGTCCAATCATGGAATAAGTATCCCCAAGTTGCATGTACCCGGAAAACTGGGCCATGGTGTGACCCGACCCGGTTTCACTATCCAGCAACAAAATGGACCGTTCCAAGGCCTCAACCGCCTCATCCAACCGCCCCAAACTGCTGTAGATAGCAGCAACCACATGAAGACACGTGGCAAGTTCCAGGCCCGGACCTGCACACCGCTCGAAGGACTTTGAGGCCCGAATTGCCAAGTCCAGGGCCTTTTCCGGGCTTTCACCCGAAGCTATTGTTTCTCGGGCCATTTTCAGAAGGAATGGGCCCAGATCCGGATTGTCTAATGAAGATTCTTCTACTATTAGCGTTTTCTTCACGATGGGCTTCGCCGCCGCCGGCGGAGCGCGGAGGAAATCGGCGAAGGGCTGCATTTGAGGTGGCATGGCCGGAAACTGGATACCCAGGATTCAAAATTGAAACTTTAGTGGCTAATTTGAATGCCCAGTATTGAAATTGTGGGTTTTAGGTTCTGGGTGGTGATGAAACGATGAAAGATTCATGATTTGTATTTGGGGATTTGGGATGAAATAAATAGAGAGAGAAAGGGGAATGGAATGGATTAAGGGTGGTAGTGGTGGAAGGTTGCTTGGAAGAGACGCGTGATGATGGGGGAATTGGGATACTTTAATTTGAGGACAAGCTTCACAAGGAAAAAAGGGAAGAACAGAGAAATAAAGTCCATGATTGCAGAGCAGAACAGTGCAGTGGTTGTGGAAGTTTATTTATAATAATTTCTTCTGCTTTCTGCTTTGGCTATGTGAATTGCAGTTGCTTTATTGCTTACACCACGACAATGTTGCTTCTATTGCAAAAATGCAGTTATGCAGGGGTGTGCTATTATAGCAGTTGCGTTTGGTGCTACACCTAGCTTCTTTTATGTCATTAGGAACTTGGTATTTTAAATAATTTTTAAGAAATTGATAAATAACTTTTTTAACTAACTATAGAAAAGTGTGTAAAATGTACGTTCAAAAAAGAGAGGACAAAGAGTATTAAGAATGTGTACTTAAAAAAGGTAAAAGCGGATTTCGATTAAGATTTTATAACACTATTTTGAGTATTTTCACATTAAAAAAATATTGTGAATTTTAAAAGATTTTTTTAAAAATAATAATTTTTAAGATTTAAAAAAAAATATTAATTTTTAAGATTTTAAAAGATTTTATGAATTAGAAAAAACATTTAAAATTATAAAAATCATAAATATATTATGTAATAAATTAATTTTCCTAATATATTTAAAAGCACAATAGATTCATTCTATTTTAATCATCAATCATATTAATTACATAAAATTATATACCACAATATTTAGTTCCTAAATACTTATAATTTTTTTTAAAATAATGATTCCATAAAAAAATATATGTCAAAAATTATTTTAAATCTCATTTATATCCAAGAAGGATAGCACAAAGCCTTAGATGAAGGTATATGTAAAGAATCATGAACCTGATCCACACACTTACTCATCTCCGAGTCCAGATATTTTAACAAAAGCTCATTCTAGAACCAAGTTTGAAGATTTGAAGATCGAATTAGGAATGATCAACATCTACTCTCCCACTTGGGGGAGTGTTAAATTTTAATTTCTAGATCCGCTTTAATTCAGATATCAATCCTTACTAGGTGAATGTTTAATATTAGAAAGGTTGTTTCCTAAAATCTCTGTTCTGATTTGCTTTCTTTATTAGGAAATTTATTGCCATTCAATGGCTGATTTGTTGTCATGTTTCTTCTATATATGTTCTGTTTTATAGTCAGAATACGAAAAAATTGTGTTCCTTTCGTAATACAAACAACATTTTCATAATATGTATTTTTTATAATAAAAAATAAAGGATCACATGTGTGGTCATAGACACACATTACAATGAACGTTTCTTAGTTAATAACCAATACTTTATGAAAGAAGCTAAATTCTTCTTCAATAATAACTAATAGCGTACAAAGAGTAAGAATCGAATAACTGCTTACTTTTTTGAAAAAAGATTTCACGTCTGACTTGAAAATGATTCAACGCTTTTTTTTTCTTGAATAATTTTTTGCAAATTAATTCCATGTAGTTTTCCATAGATTCTCTGATATATTTTGTGCATTTCAAGATACTAAAAAAATTATTTATTAAACAATTAAATAAACTTTTTAAGTAGTAAAAAAATAAAAATTAATTTAAATATATTATCAAACACACTCTAATATTAGAATTTTTCTCTCTTCATCTTATACTCCCTCCCTCCTTGTTATAAGGTTCGATGAACTAATTAACCAAAATTAAGAAAATATATTAATTTAGTTGAAAGTGTTGCATTTGTCTTAAATTAATATTCCATTTTTTCCTATTTATAAATAAGACATAGTTTTGAAAATTTGTTGATCCTCGTTTATAAAACTTTATTTTAATTTTCTGGCACATTAATTATTTTTTATTAAAATATCTTGAATTGTTTTTTCTCTCTCTTATGGAGATCGAAGAAGATGATTAAGTTTCTAATAAAGTTAATGATAATTTTGGAAAAATATGATAATTATAAAAAAATTAATGCTAATAATTAAATTAACAATTATTTAGAATGAGAATTTGTTTGATTTTCAATCAGTAAAATTTTCTTGGATCAATGATAATCATCTATCATAAGTGAGATTAGTCTCTAATCAAATGGTTGAAGAACACTGTGATATCTGATCTAAAATTAAAAATTGCCAATTATTTAACTTAATGAATATAAATTGAATTTTGAAAAAAGAAACTTAATTCATCCGCATAGAGGAGGTGAAAAGAGTTTTTTTTTTTTCCAAAACTATTCACGATAACAAACTAGCTAACAAACATTGAGTTACTATTTTTCCTCCTTTCATGTCATTCTAGAATTAACATTGATTGAGGGTATTTTATTTAAAATAATAATTAATATTAGATTATTTTTTTTCATTGAAAGGATATTAGATTGAATTTTTTTTTTTTTTTTGGAAAGGTATTACATTGAATCTTAAAATGATCAATTCACCCTTTTAAACTTCAACCTTATAATAAGATGCGAAGGGAATAATATTCAAATAAATTTGCACGTTTTATGTTTCGGCAGGCAATCAAAGTGAAGGTAAATCATAAATGTAATTACTTTTTTTTATTACATTTTGATTTTTTTAATTACAAAATCACAAACTTAATAACTAGTGTCACTGAATTTTAGGCCTGAAATCAACAATTAAACGTAAGAGACAGAAATTGAATCTACAACAATATATCTATAATTTATAACAATATAATAAAAATACTTTTGGATGTACATATTTTTGGACATTTTTGTCCTCAATAATTTTGCAACTCCTCGCTCTATTCCAATTGTAATTGCAATATGTGTAAAAGGTAAAATGATAAAATTGGGAAAATAATGTGTACACCAACAAATTTAAAACGCAACTGCACGCTAATAAGGCATGTGTGCCCTCTATTTTCAGGCCAGAGTTTCACCTATAATTTTACAGTGGTGCAGCAGAAGGGCACCTTCTTCTGGCATGCTCATGTTTCTTGGATAAGAGGAACGGTTTATGGTGCCATGATTGTGTATCCAAAGACAAGAGTATCATACCAATTTAAGTTTCCCTATCAGGAGCACACAATTATACTAGGTAACTTGGTACCAGCTCCCTTTGGTTTTGAGTTTAGAGTATTACTTAGTAATAATAAGTTTTTCATATAATGCTATTGTTTGTGGTTGATTTGCCTTATGGCAGGGGAGTATTGACTGCAGGATCTCCAACAAATTGAGAATGCCACTATAGCAAGTGGAGGACCTCCTCCTGTAGCAGATGCATATACCATTAATGGTCATCCAGGACCCAACTACAATTGCTCCAATAATGGTATTTGAAATAACAAAAGATAACTAACAAAGTAATTGTGATAAATCTTTATGCGTTCCTTTTTCTTACATACGTTTCTTTCCTTATCATTTCAGATGTCCACCAAATCAATGTGATTCCGGGGAAGAGTTATTTGTTAAGACTGATTAATGCCGGTATGAACACTGAGAACTTCTTTGCCATTGCTAATCACAATTTAACAATCGTGGAAGCTGATGCTGAATACACAGAGCCATTCACCACAGACACAGTGATGATTGGACCAGGTCAAACACTGAATGTCCTTGTGTCTGCTGATCAACCAGTAGGAGAATACTCCATGGCTATAGCACCTTACAAGTCTGGAAGGTTTGTCAAATATCAAAA
>PYAF01002131.1:2575723-2591590 GCA_007407185.1 Glycine tomentella
AGGATAGTGATAAAAAGAGAGAATAATTGTTGTGTTGTCTCAAAGTTTAAGTTGTTGGTTCCTTATATAGGGTTAGTTTGTTTAAATATTTAAAAAAGTAATTTTAAAAAATGTGTTTTTTATAAGCGTCTGTTTAAGAAGTAGTTAAGATTTGCTTCTTTAAAAAACAATTTTTTATTTTATTTTAAGTATATACAATTTAGACAAAAACATCAAAAAATTATAAAAGTACTTTTTTAAAAATAAAATAAAAAGCTTAAATAAACTACCCTATAAGACCATAATGTTAGTGTAATTTTGTCGCATTTGCAAATATTAATAATGAATAGTTTTTAATTCCTACATAATTATAATGAAATCAATATAAAGAAAAAATTATCAATATAACATTGATATGAGTGATACTAAGTTCAGATTTCATAAATAAAATTTTGAATTTAAGTTTCATAAATGAAAAAATGTGATTGAAAAAGAAGATCAAACTAATTATAGTTATAGACAATTTTATTAATAAAGATTAATTATTAAAAATTAATGAATACTTAACATCAATATCATAATGATTAAAAAAAATAATTAATAGTTTGAACATAAATGCAATTATTTGACAACAATAATAAATTATAATAGAAAAGGACTTTTAAGAAAAAAAATAACAGATAGAGGAAAATGAGAGTAAGAGAGGTGTAGAAGACTAGAAGAAAGTGAGAGAGAAAGAGAGAGGGATATACAAAAGAGGGACAGAAAACAAAATGAAAGGATAATCACATAAAGACATAAACAACCAATAAAGATGACAAAAAAAAATTTGTATATAATTTTTTTTGAAGTCAGCAAAAAAAAGAATCATTAAAGAAAAACGCAAACCTATATACAGAGATGAAGCAGAAAATATAAAAACCTACACACAGGTTACCCCATATCTACACCACAATGTGTGTGTAAATATAACATAACATGAGGAATCCAATTTCCCCTGCTGTAGTACTACCACGTGACAATAATTCTCCCACCGAAATCTCCAACAGGTATGCACATCACGCACCTTTGACAGTTTGACTCCGTTCATTTGCAGAAGAAAAGAGTCTAAAAAAGTATAAATGAACAGTAGTTTTTTTTTTTATATTTTTTATTTTAATTCAAAATTTTCATCTCATTTCAATTTTTTTTCTGTGTTAAGACATTCATAACCGGCCAATAGTAAAAGCTCACTGCACCATCACTATAACCATCACCGTACCACGATGCCACACTTACTCACCCATAATACCTTGTCCCTTAATTCGGGATCTTCCAGATGCATAAATTTTCGTTAGAAATTATAAATGGATAGTTAAATGAGTATTTACGTATAATAATTTTTTTTTCTCTACCCATTTGTTAATGGAATGGGAATAAATATCATACACTACTTGTGGATACCCGCAACACACTAAAATTAAAATTGCTATAATTTGCAATACCATACTTTTTTCTTTGACAATTTTATTATAATTCCAGTGACAATTTAACACTATATATATATATATATATATATTTGAAAATGCTATTAACACAGGGAAAAAGGTTAGGAGACAATGTTTTTCCACGAATGGAAGATTATTTCTGAACAATATTCTTACTTAGTGACATCACTGGTCATGACTTAGGCTGATACTAAACGGTAATTAGTCATATAATCATAATGTAAATAAGTGATTCTTGTGTACTTACCACTTATTTGAGTACACGATGAATTTTATTTGCAGACTGGAGTTTATAAAAGGAAAGCTACTATGACGATAGTGTATAATAAAATTCAAAACTTAAAATAATGTAATTGAATATTAATTATAATTTGACTAAACCTAATTAAAGAGGAAAGCTAGTTTGATGTTACTGCGTGCGTATGATAAAACTCAATACTATACGTAAAATATGTAGCCGACTACCAACTTTAATTTGTCCATGTGTGCATAATAGTATACCGTGAAATGCATGCTTAATTTATTGTGTGCCACTAGGTCAAGAATATATTTTCATAATTTCATGTAGTGATGTAACTGTTCTATACTTTTGGAACGTAGCACACTCAATCGTCATGTTTAATTAGTAAATGTAATTTTTAAACATGACTTTGAACCTACTTTTGTATGCATATTGAACAGTTTTCAACCCCACAGTCCACACTTTGTACCCGTTGGACCTGCATTAAAGGCATACTGTATAGACTAAAACTCTTGTTTCTTTAAATTAAATTAATTAAGCTAAAAACAAAACCATCTATTTTAATTTGAAGGCGGCATTTAACACGGACCCGGACCAAAGTTGTACATGCATGATGAATTATTACTTTAACGATACTGTTGGATAATATATATATATATATATATATATATATATATTTAAGATCAATAGTCAAGATGAGACTGAGTATTGTGTAGTTTGATCACTTTTTGATGTAGCCAGTTAAGTATGCATACATGTGTTTATTGTTGTTTAATACTCCCATAAAAAGGATATGCTAACATGTTAATTAAAATATAACTCGGATTAAAAGAATAAAAAGATCAAAAGAAGAGAAGATAAGAGTTTAAAGGAAATAAGAATTGTGTGTATTATTTCTAAGAGTAATAACCTATATATATTATAAATACAAAAGATATGAAATTATTCATAATAAATTTAGGTTTGTTTGCTACGTAACCAACTTGTATAATCTTTCACGAGATAGGACTTGAACATGTTAAAGAGGATTGAGCTAATTAATTAATTTATTTAATTAATCTAAATGGGTTAGGTTAAGTTGAATGATTAAACCTACAAACTCACATAATTCATTATTAGAGTAGGGTTGGATTAAAATTCTTAACTCATTAGTTGGTTAAATTAATTAAATATCATGCATTAATTAGTTTAATTTCTATGAATAAAAAAAATCAATCTAACTCAATTTATTTTTTAACAGGTTAAAAGTCAATTAGATTTGTGCTTCACTGTCTACTCCAAAGCTTTAACCCATTGAATCAACAATCTTCGATGGCATCACCACTAGATGAACCCTCAACGATGTCGTGTTCCCTCATGCACTGAACATCGTTGCACCGTCAACGATGTCACACTCTGTCACACACTAAACTCCATCACGTCATCACGATGTTGCGCTCCGTCATGCGTTAGTTTCTTCCTTCCTTAATCGCTTCTACGCCACTATTCTCTTCTGTGCCTTAGTCTCTTGCTGCACTCTCACAACCACAATAACAACACTTGCACTGAACCCCAACGTTGAGGTAAGTTTTTGTCTCTGCGTTTAGCTATTATGCTCTGAATTTTTGTTTCTTGTAGATAGTTTTATAAACCGTTCTTTATTTTATTTTATACAACGACATTTATGTGTTGTATTTTTTTACTGCGATGATAAATCGTTCTCGTAGATAGTTTTATAAATCGTTCTCTTAGTCATACCAAGGACAACGGTTTTATTATCATCGTTATCTTTATAAATAAAAAAAAAAAAAAACCATTCTCTTAAAAATGAACAAGACCTTAGATTATTACGTTTTTAAAACCGTTTTTATAGATAAAGAGAACGTTTTTTTTTTTTGTAATGAACAACGTACACTTTTTACGTGTATCGTTGTAGTAGGGAAAAATGTTTAAGTGATTTTTTGCTCCAGCTTAAATAGCTTCCTACTCTAGCTAGGTTCATTCCAGTCGTCTACAAATGCCTTATTTAATTTAGCTGTCAAATATTTAATTTTAGTGCCAACAACAACACAAATATTCAATTCAAGCCTTTACTTATGAAAGCAAAACTCCTTGTTACTACTTAGACCAATAAACATTGATAGTTTCATCAATAATTATGTCATCACTTGTATTTTTTTTTAAAATACTGTACACATATTAATAAATCCAATATAAATAATTTTCTTTCTTTTTTAAATATTTTCAAGTGACACACATGCGAGTAACAATATTATCTATCCTTTTTTTATATATAAGAAACGTTTGTAATCTTTGTTTACAAGATTACAAACGTTTCTTATTTGGTTGAAATGATAAAATTTATAAATTCAAGATTATTACGTTGAGATAACTTAAACTATGCTTACGAAAATTTAGTAATTATTTGTCTTATAATTTCATTATGCTTATCAGGAAGCAATATATTATGAAACAAAGAGAATGCTTTTTTTTTTAATACTTGTGACAAAATTTAGTGTAAGCATTCCATCCCAAATATGCAAAATTTGGGAAGAAATATTCTTTTTATCAATTTCGTTGCAAATTTGTGATGAAAATTGTTACATAATTCTGCTTCCTTTTTTATATATAAAAAGTGTGAATGAGAAATAAATTTTAAAATTATTGCCACAATTTTTGTGCCAAATTTTTCTAAAAAATAAAATAAATTAAGCTAAAATATAATTTTGGTTCTCCTATTTTCTTAAATCCGTCATTTTAGCTTTTATTTTTTAATTGAAATATTTCGTCTTTCACATTTAAAAAATTCATGATTTTAGTATCTCATTTTTTAATTAAGACATTTCATCCTTTAAAAAATTCATGATTTTAATATCTCATTTTAAAAAAAAAGCAATTATAGTCCCTATGCTTAATTTCAAAAGTTGATCTATGTAATTCGTTAACATTAATTGATATGTGTTTGTTTATTAATTGAGATATTTTGTCTCTCATTTTTTTTTTCAGTTTTTCATTTTTTAATAGAGACATTTCATAGTCTACCTTAAAAAAAAAACAATTATAATCCATGTACTCAGTTGATTTGTATTAATTACTTCCTAATGTTTATTAGTCACATGAGAATTCTTTTAAATTATTTAATTGCTTATAGACTTAATTTATATAAATAAAGAATTAAAAAAATATACCGTCAAAATCTAAAATTGGTAGAAGAGATTGAAATTACTAATTTTTTACAAGTGAGAGATGAATGATTTTGTTTAAAAAATAGAAGAAATAAAATTGTGAATATTTTAAAGTTTTTTTAAACGGTAAAAAAGATGTTATATAATATAAAGGTACAACGGGTACCAACAAATGTGTTTGAAACTATTATATTGCAAATCCAAATGCTAAACAAAAGTTTCATCACGAGGCTAAATGCATGGGACAGCCAAGTTTGTTAAGATACCTTTCTTCTTCTTTGTTTTTGGTTTATGTGACATGAATGGATCTTACCTATTCCATCAACGTTTGTGGTGGCCTTAGCCATTTTGGCTTTTTTTTTTCCGGATATATAGATACAAGAATCTGGGGTTATTAGTTTTCATATTCATTTGTTCAGCGACTAGTCAACAAAGGCTGCTACACTTTTGGCCGAAATCCATATTCAAAGAAGTGTTTATTTATCCTTTCGATTCTTAACTTAATTAATATAGAATATGTCGAATGATTAAGTCAAAGACAAGTTTTTTCTTTTTGTTGTTTTGGTTAAATTAACTCCGTGTTGGATACGTACAGAACTTTTTAGTTGCGGACACACTATTCATATACATAAATCAACATTTAGTTTATGGACCATAAATATTAAATATTTATTTATATAATTAAATTTAAATAATAAATAAATATCTAATACATAAATTACATTATAAATTATAATTATATTTCATAATAAAAAATAATTAAAATGTACTATTGATAATTTAGTATCTATGATTTAAGATTATTGTTTTGAATTTAGAATGATGAACTTAAATTATGATTTAAGATTATTTTTAGCTATAAATAATTTATTTTGAAAAAAAAACTATTGAAATTTAGTTAAAAGATGAATATAAAAGAAGATAGATTGGAAATGATAGACAATTAAAAAACTTAAATATTAAATGTGTGCGTAAAGATAAAAGAGAAGTGATTTAAAATAATTTAGAGAGATTTTTCATTAATTAAAAATATAGTATGTAAAATACACATAAATATAAAAATATATAAACATTTAATTTAGAGAATAAAAAAAGTGAAACTGAAAATAAATTTGTGTGGAAAATATTTATATTATTAATAGACTTATTTTGTTATATTTGACGTTATAAGGATAAATAATAATTATACATATTTATTACATAAATAAAATAAAAAGTTAGTGAGGACAATTGACCCATAATGATGAATGCGCATCCGTCCCTCACGTTCACTTACAACAAAGTTCTTAATTATAATTAGTTTTAAAAAATAGTAATAAATATTTGTAAACTAATATAATTAAATCTATATTAATAATTAGACTAAAATATATTTTTTGTCCTCCTATTTTTTTAAGTATGCAATCTTACTTTATTTATTTTTAATTAAGATATTTTGTGTTTCACTTTTAAAAAATTGACAATTTTAGTTCCCTTATTGATTGTGTATTTTTAATTATTTTTAAGAAATTAAAGTTGTAATAATTAAATAATTTTTAAAAAAAATTGATGCGAATAATAAATAATATGTGTTTGATAACTTTTGAAATTGAACAAAAGAACAAAAATTATGAATTTTTCGAAAATGAGAGATAAAATATCTTAATTAAAAAATAAATGACAAAAAGTTACAAATTTTATAAAAATGAGAAATGAATTATAAAATAGAGGAATTAAAAGCATGAATTTAAGAAAATAAGAGCACAAAAATTATATTTTAATCTAATAATTGCCATAGTACTTTCTTCATCCCAAAATAAGTGTAGCATTTGGTGAAAAATTTGTTCCAAAATAAGTATTGTATTTAATTTTTTAATGTAATATTAATTATTTTTCACTAATATTTCTAATAAGTATTATTTTAATTTTTAATGTAATATTTATATTAAGGTTAATTTTGTAAAAAAAAAGCATCTATTTATTAAATTTCTTTTATGTGTAAACACAACTTAAAACGACCGATATATAGTTTGCCGGGGGAAAGAAGTAGATTTTTTATGTAACAAATTTTAACCGTTTTCGAAGTTTTTGTATTTTTATTTATTTTTCATAAGATCGATTTTGTTTTTGTTTTAACATTTATACTCAGTTTTCTAAATTTCTTTATAAATCCCCATGCAGCAGCAGCACCACCGAGTATCAGCAATGCAAGATTGAAGATTCCCTGGATCAGCTGGGAAGACAAAGAATAAATAATACATTAGTTAATTTGAATAAGAATTTGGATTTATTTTCTTGAAATTCAAAAATTATTACTTAAAGGCATTGAAATTCATCGCGTTTGCCAGAGCTGAGAGCACCGTTTACCTGATATGGCAGTGTCGGTCCGTTAAATCTGACAATAAATCAATAAAATTATAAAACCGATCACGATGGTCTCCTCACAATTAATGCTAAACGCATTTACATGGTCATTATCAGTGTTTAACATAAATTTAACCAAATTTAACCACATTAGTTTTTAAATATTTAATTAAAATATTTAAATTACATATAGTTTTAATTAAAATTACAGGACTTTACAAATTAATTTAACCTTAACAAAGTCATTTTCATCTCAAGTGATGCAATATTAATAAGTATTTTAACTTTTTTCTGCAAATAATCTCAAAACCAATTTTTATGTTAATTGAAGTTTTAGTTTTACAATTTTACATATATACTCCTGCGGCAACTTAACGTTATTATTAATTCTTATATTATAAATTTGAGTTTTCCATTTTTAAATAAAAGCATATTAATTTCACTATATTGTTTTTTCTTCTGATAATGAATGTTAAGATTTTTCATCGGTTAATCTCAACTTTAATTCTACTTTTTTATTTTCCCCCTCAAATGTTGCTTATACGTCAATTAATTGGTATCTCTATATATCTTTCGAGTCAAGTTTGCAGGCCTTCGTTTGAATAAAAAACTTCTTTTGACTAATTCTAAATTCTTAATAGACAACAGAAGCAAATGTATGATTGAAACCAAAATGTTTCGGAAATGATTTTATTTTATTTTTTTTGAAATAAAAAACAATGTTAGTATGATGTACATGTAGTCATTGTAGTGGCATCATATATCTCTCAACATGAATGTATCTTAGTGGTGAAATGTTTAAAAATATTATTATAATTTAACTTTTGTACGTGATATATTACTACTAGTTAGTAATTAGCACTAAAAAACAACTAGTGCCGAACGAGGTATGATTAACTCGTACGCAACTATGAAGCTATCACTTCCTCTGGCTGAAATTTCAGATGAACTTTTAAAAGATGCCAGCTTCAAGCATTATGCTTGAATGTGGAAAAAGCAGATAACAAATCTCAACTTATATAAACAAAAGGCTCGGTAAATCGAATGCTGAATTTGTTTATCATATGAAATTAAAAGGTCTTATCATAGAACTAATTTGGCATTTATATATAGTCTAAACAAAAATATAAGAATAAATGGAGTTGTAGTTCCTGCCAAAAAAATAAATATAAATAGATAGAGCTGTTGTTCCTGTAAAAAAATAAAGGTGGAGCTGTTGTTGGCCATCTATCATTACAGAATTTGATGTTGATATAATAGTTGGTGCTATTTCAAATCAAAGACGTGGGTAACATTTCTTTAAGATGTAATTTTTTTTTTAAAGTATCTAACAACTTTGTCTATAATTAATATATGTTACAAAATATTTTTTATGAGCCAAAGTTAAAGATTAATTCAGAAAATTAACAACAACTCACATATTTTATTTTAACTACCAAACTTTTGTGAGCCAAAATTGAAGATAAATTCAGAAAAATAACAACAACTCACATATTTTATTTAATCTACCAAACTGGAGCATCTTGGCATCAACTAGTATAAAGTTAAGGTTTATCATCTATGATAAAATTGCATAAGGAGTAAATATATATACTTCTGTCTTCTTTCTTTCTTTTTTTTTTAAAAAAAAAAAAAGCACATGAGAAGCAAGCTTCAAACATCTCTGTTGAATAAAAGTTTATTCACTTTCCTAGAAAGTTAAAAATGATGAGATCTCTGTTCACATGCTTGGTGGATTTTCCCCAATTTTCTTCTGTAACAGTCCTTCTGAGCGGAACGGCGATTGGTATAGTAAGCGTACATTACCACACATTACAAATAATAATAATAAAAAAAACAGTCATAATTTATTAGCAGTTTCACATCAAATTAACTTTTATTTTATAATGTTAGTACAAGTATCATAATTTTATATTAATAACATAATATATATATATATATAATATAGAAGTAAAAAACATAATATAATAAACAAAATAATTAGATATAAGTGATTAATATGTTAAAATTATGTTAAATCTTTTAGTACTATTCAAGTTCAACTTTTTATTTTATTAAACTTTACCTACCTTTTGATTAAACATTAGATTAATCAAAATCTTTTTTTTCCTGATAAATCAAAGGATTTTAAAAAAAATGGGTATTATATGCAACAATGTTATTGATGCAAAATGTTAATTTATACTATTATTATACTTCTTAGATAATATAAATATATGATACCTTCAACTACCGTTAAAAAATTGTTATATCAATTAAAGTAATCCTAATGACTGGTTTATTTAGTTAGTGAATGTCAATTGTTTTTTGCAGTGCATCTTACACAAGTGACAGACTTATTAAATGTACAAAAACCCAGATGAGATTAGATATGGTCAGAGGATATAAATTATACAATATAAAGTAACATGAGTGGTGGATCAATTATTTATTATTTTAGGTTAAAAAAATAATTAAGTTGGGTTGCAATATTATAAAGACAAAAAAGACCTCATGACTCAGAGATCATTTATAGATATATTCACATATGATCTATCAACAAAGTTTTCATGTAAGCAACAAGATTTAAACTCAGTTCTTTTGATATATGCACTGAATCTTCAGGAACTGAACTAATTTTTGTTGACATTCTTTTAATCTAATAAAGATTCTGCAAATGAATTCAGTTCGAATTGGCCATGGTCCATGTTCAAGAGCTGGAAATACTCTTCATATAATTGCTGTAGGGTGCCATGATCTGTGGGAAAATAAGAGTGGCATTCAATATCTGAGACGTTGACTAAGTCATGGTCCTCACTGAAGAAGCCAAAACCATCACTTTCTTCTCCCACATTACCAACTTCACTAACCACGTTTGATTCTTTTGTCACGGGGCTTTCCTCCTTCTCTTGGCTTGTTGATCCACTAGCTGAATTGGAATTGGAATCAAAGGTGAAGGTGTTACTATCCGTTCTTTGTAAATACATAGCCTTCACCCTAATTGGTTTTGGTAGGTAAACTTGTGTCTTTGGCGGCTCAGCATTTTCTTTGCCTTTGTTCTTCTGCTTGTTCTTTTTGCCACCGTTCTTCTTCTTCTTTTTGTTGTTGTTGCCACCATCACTTGCAGGCTCTTCTTGAGGATTCTCTAACATGTTGTGTGTGTTTGTGTCTTCTGTTCCTTGAATTTTCAGCTTTTTGCTTAGATGGGTATTCCAGTAGTTCTTTATTTCATTGTCTGTTCTCCCTGGTAACCTTCCTGCTATGAGGGACCATCTGTTTCCCAAAAGTGAATGCATTCTGATTATAAGATCATCTTCTTCTGGTGCTATGTTCCCTCTCTTTATGTCTGGTCTCAGATAGTTCATCCATCTCAGTCTACAACTTTTTCCACATCTGAGAAGCCCTGTATATTCAAAGAGAGTTATGAATTAGAATTTATTCTACCGTTTTGTATAAAAGATATATGTAATTTTATATTATAAATTTAATGATTATACACATATAAAATATTAATATTGATATATTATAAAAGTTATACATAATGATTTATGATTAAAAGCATAACATGAGACATTAAATTGAGAAATGAATTGGGAAAGTTAGCATCTAAACCCTTAATTACCTGCTTTTTTGGGTAGTGATTTCCATTGGCCTTCTCCATGAGCTTGGATATACTTGGTAAGCAATGCATCTTCTTTAGGAGTCCATGGACCTTTGTGCAACCCCACTTTGGAACAACAAGGAGCCCTTCCCATTTTTGGGCACTCTCAGATTGGGACTCTCACTCACTTGAACTATGCAAGAGAAGGGTTCTCTCTTCTCTCTACCTTTATAGAAAGGTAGGAAGTTCTGAAGCAGAGCACCTAAGATGCCAACACCTTGCTCCATTTATATAATAGTGGAGATGTACCAATCTTTTATTATTATTTTAATCTATATCATGCTATGCACGAAGACAATTTGAAAGCCAACAGTGGCTGCTATTATTTATTCACATTTCTCGTACTTGTTTCATTTCATTTACTTAATATTTTTTATGTTGAATAATTAAATGGTTGTTGGATAGTGATGCTTGTTTTTGAAAAATAAAAGGTTTGAGGTGAGAAGGAACTGTCTTTATTGCAAATTACAGATCAAATTAAGATCGTTTATAAATGGAAATTTAAATTTAAATCATTCACCTGTAGTAATAAAAAGTAAACCAGAAGGTATCTTGAGTAATTTTGTTATTCTCAACAGGTTTTTAGATCATTAGCTTGCTTGGTTGGCTATCAAGATTCTTATATTATTTTGGTTGTTTTTTTTTTTAAAAAAGAAATATGATTATGATACATATAAAATCCATACAATAATTTATTACAATATTATTTTTTTATGCTTATCTCTCTCAATTATTATGACATTTTAAAAAAATAGTATACAAGAGCGATAAAAAAAATATTATCTTACAAATTGTAGTACAAATTATATTTCTTAAGAATAATAAAAAAATAAGTTATATAATAATAAATTTATTAACTTTTATAATAATTATCATAAAACTAATATTTTTCTTATAATTTAGGTGTTGTTTGGTATTAGAACTTTTTTATTTTTGATTAAATCATTCTTTTTAAAACGGATTTTTAGGAATAAGATTCTTAGAAAAATTTATAAAATATGTTTGATTATCATTTAATTTTCCTATGAATAATGTTTTTTTTGTCAATTATTATGAGAAAGTTTTTTTATTCATAAAAAACTTTTTCTTAACCATAAATGTATATATGACTATTGCATTCCACATGAAACTTGTGGTTGAGAATAAAAACATCTATCATCTCATTGATAATTCATTGAATCTTTATAGGTGTCTCGAGATAATTTCTTACAAAGTTCTATAGTCAATTATAAAAAAAATATAATTATTATTCAAAAAAAATCATTTCAGTTAATTTTTAAGTTTTTTTAATAGTTAAAAAATTTATTTGAGTGATTGATAAATAAATTTTTTTAAGTAACTTACGTCTTTTTAGTAACTTTTAATTTTTTTAAAATGTTAATTAAAGCAATTTTTTGAAACGGTAATATATAAATTTTCATATTTTATTTCTTTTTATCCTTAAATATTTATTTAATTTTTTATTATCATTTTTAAATATGTTATTTTATATTTTTTAACTACTTCAATATTATTTTTATGGAATATTTATGATTTAAGAAACTAACTTAAAAGTTTTTGATTACCAGTTAATTTTTTAATAGTTTTTTCTAACATACACCGGAATAAAATCTCTAACTTTATTTTAACTTCTAAAAAAATGACCATAACTAACTTAAAAGTGATTTTTATGTAAAGATTAAAAAGCATAAAAGAATATGGAATATTACGGTGAGTTTTTAATTTAACCTGCTTTAATATAAAGGCTAAAAATATATTATTAGTTAATGAACACTTTTTTTAATAATGATAAAAATAAAAATCGAATTAAAATCTTTATGTATCTACCCTAACTCCTAAAACTAGGTCAATCGATCCTAATGGGTTAACATTTTTATCTTCTACTATTATTTCTCGAATTTCAATCTCATTTTTTTCCACAAATTTTATTTTTGATTATTTTAATTATTTTACTTTTGCCTATTCATTCATATCAACACATTCACGTCAACATTCTATTGTTATGTTAATATTTTAGTTGAATATTAAATATAATTTAACGAATGAACCAAAAATATACAATAATAAATAATAAAAAGATCAAATTTATAAAATAAAATGAGAATAACAAATTTAATAAATTACAATAAAAACCAAAGTGTAATTAAAGTAATGAAGTTAAACATAAAAAAGCTGTTACTAGAGAAATTGAATTTGAAATCTTAATAAAATTTTGAGTTCAACTTTTGTAGGTACAAAAATTATTAAAAAAATGACTCCATTTGCAGATAGAAAAGTCATGACCCCAATATTAACACGACCGAAAAAAACGAGCGGAACAAGTTTTTTCTTTTCTTCTTTCTCTCTCCGGCGGCATCAGATCAGTCTGCTCTCTCTGTGGCGGCATCAGATCAGTCTGCTCTCTCTCTGTGGCGGCGTCTGGCTTCTCTATCTCTCTCTCCGGCAGCGGTAACAATAAGTGAAAAAAAAATACTGAAATAGCACTCGTGAACATTTTGGTGGATTTTATATAACAAAATATTATTAAAAAGACTCGCATCGTGCTCCATCGACAGCTAAATTATGCTATTTAATATAAAGTCAAATTATATTTTACGTCATTTTTGTTGCTAAATATGTAAAACTTTGATAAATTTATTCTTGAATGATGAAAATTTAAATTTTAGATAAAAAAAGTGCGATAAATTTATCTATCTATTAACTTCTTTGTGTTATAATGAAAGAACTTATTTGACATATTTAAAGATGAATTTGTAAGCGTTTTACAATGAAAATGACTATTTATCTAAAATATAATTTAATTTTTATCTTCCTCTTTTTTTTAATCATTGCAAGTATAATATTATAATACACACTTAAAAAATAGGAAAGTAAATGTAAGTTAAAATAAAAAATGTAATAATAAACATAATATTAATTAATAAACATAATCTATCTATTGCTCTCAAATTTCTAATGTAGGAATACCTTACCTAAAATATGATACTTAAACAAAAAATGCACATCCATTAAATTAATGCTTATAAAAAAATGAGACTCGGCTTAATTTTATCACTATCTAAATATTGTCACACTAGAAATTTCAAAGCAACAAACATATTATATTTATTAATCAATATTATGCTTATTATTATATTTGTTCTAAGTTATGTTTGCTTCTTATTTTTTTAAGTGTTTATTGTAATGTTATACTTGCAAAAATTAAAAAAGGGAAAGAAGATCAAGATTAAATTATATTTTAGATAAATAATCATTTTCATCCCTGAATATGTAGAACGCTGAAAAATTTGTCCCTGAATGTGTCATGTAGGTTTTTTCATTAATGATAACGGACAACAATTAACAAATTAATTGATTTGTCGCACTTTTTCACTTTTGGGGACTAAATTTGAATTTTCATCTTTCGGAGATGAATTTGTTAGCGCTCTACACATTTATGAACAAAAATAATTATTTACCCTTATATTTTCCATCCCCAATCTTTTTCACAATTTTTTTTTAATTCTTCCACTTTTTTGTCAACTTTTATTTTGTCGGTATTGGATAAATAATTATTTTCATTCTTAAATGTGTAAAGTAGTGAAAAATTTATTTCTGAAAGTGATAAATGCGACAAATTTATTTATCCATTAATTTTCGTTCATTACTATTAATGAGAAACTTACATTACACAAGAGGACGAAAATATCACATAAATGATTGTGAATATGCCTACTTAATATATTAGACCAAAATCTCAATAAATTTTTATTAAATTAATTTATCAACGCTCTACACCTTTAAGAACAAAAACATCTATTACTAAAAAGACTTGTGTCATGCGTGCTCCATCAACTTTTATTCCATCTATATATTATGCTATTTGCCCATATGTTGAAGTACATCCCAATTATTTATTTTTAAATGTTTAGTTTTTTTATAAGTTTCATTATTTATTTTTAAACAAATAATTATATACATGACTCATTTTAAAACATATATGAAAATCAATACAACTAGACTGATTTACCACACTACTACACAGCAGGTCTTTAACGACGGTTGTTTTAGTATATCAACGACGGTTCCAGAACCGTCTTTGTATCTAATGTCGTTGAAAATTTTCATTTTTAACGACGGTTATAGAACCGTCTTTGTTTAGTATTTTTTACGACGGTTGTTTCAGTCAACCGTCTTCGTAAACAATTAAAATTTTTTTAAAAAAATAAAATAAAAACATACAACGACGGTTCTTTCTAACAACCGTCTTAGTAGAGTAGTAACAAAGACGGTTATTCATAACAACCGTCTTCGTAGGTGGTGTTGTTTTATTCAAAGACGGTTTTTTTAGAACCTTCTTTGAAAGGTAATTACAAAGACGGTTGCTGACAAGAACCGTCTTTGAAAAGCACAAACAAAGACGGTTGCTTCGTATAACCGTCTTTGAAAAAGCCATTACTTTTTTCAATAATTTTTAACGATGGTTTTATGATATAACCGTCTTTGAAAGTACCATACGAAGACAGTTTTCCATTCCA
This sequence comes from Glycine tomentella, assembly GCA_007407185.1. NCBI lineage: Eukaryota > Viridiplantae > Streptophyta > Magnoliopsida > Fabales > Fabaceae > Glycine > Glycine tomentella. Next base: position 2,591,095 of record PYAF01002131.1, read on the forward strand.
ACTGTCTTGGAAAATAATTATTGAAGACGGTTTCTCCGAACAACCGTCTTTGAATATTATATACGAAGACGGTTTTGGGTAACAACCGTCTTTGAATGTATTTAAGAAGACGGTTTTTCGTTAACAAACGTCTTTGAAACTCATTTACAAAGACAGTTTTCGTTAACAACCGTCTTTGAATAGAATTTACGAAGACGGTTTCCTGTTAACAACCGTCTTTGAATGTAATTTAAGAAGACGGTTTCCCGGTAATAACCGTCTTTGAAAGTTATAAACTAAGACGGTTTTTCGGTAATGACCGTCTTTGAATATAATTTACGAAGACGGTTTCGCAGTAACAACCGTCTTTGAAGAACATTTACGAAGACGGTTTCCCGGTCACAACCGTCTTTGAAATAGAATTCCATGACGGTTTTTCGTAACAACCGTCTTTGAAAGTTAGATACAAAGACGGTTTGTCAAAATAACCGTCTTTGAAAATAATATGCAAAGACAA
>PYAF01002132.1:6638-33290 GCA_007407185.1 Glycine tomentella
GCATCCATTTCCAGTGTTTCTTGACCCAAATTCGTAGTTCAGAAAGCGATCTTTCACCTCGTTTTGAAAACGCTTGAATCCGAGTTCTGTAGCGTGAGATACGCTCTATTCTTAACAGGACGTGTTGTTGGCTGAATTCTGGGTGTGAAATTCCATTCCTAGTTGATCCTAATTTCTAATCCTATTGGGGATCATATCAGTTTCCCACATTCAAAGCATGTGAAGTTATTATCAACCTTCTTGATGTTGCTACTGTTGTTGTTGGTATTGCTCTTGGTATTTCTTGAGAATTTTTTGCCCTTATTCTTCTTTAGAAACTTGCTGAACTTTTTCACAAGTAAGTTCATGTTTTCTTCATCTTCCTCATCACTTGAGTTTTCTTCTTTTTCCACCTTGGGTGCAGCAGCCTTTAGTGCAATTCCTTTGCCTTTTATATCTGCATCTTCACCAAAGGTTAGTTGAGATAATTCTAATGCATACTCAAGGAACTTACCAAAGGGAGCAGCCATGGTCATTTGTGAAAGATCTTTGGATTCTTTGATAGTTGTCACTTTTGGTTGCCATGTAGTGAGACACTTCAAGATTTTGATGTTTAATTCCTCAACATCAAAAGTCTTTCCAAGTCCCAAAAGATGGTTCACCATGTCTGTGAATCTTGTTTGGAGTTGAGAAATGCTTTCATTTTGATTCATTTTGAACATCTCATATTCATGTATCAAAGAGTGCTTTCTTGATCTCCTCACTTCCTCAGTTCCTTCATGAGTGATCTCTAGCATCTCCCACATCTCCTTGGCACTAGTACATATAACTATTCTAAAGAATTCATCAGAAGAAAGAGCATAAGTTATCATATTCTTGGCCTTAAAATCATATTGAACAATCCTCTTTTCTTCATCATTCATCTCATCCCACTCTTTGGGAATCATGTTATTATCAACCATTTTGATGGGTGCCCTTGGACCTTTTTCTATTGCATTCCAAGCACCTGGGTCATTAGATTGAATAAAGATCTTCATTCTATTTTTCCAATAACTGAAATTCTCCCCTTCAAACAATGGAGGTATGTTTAAAGAAGTACTTTCCTTAAAGGTTATTTGTGAAGTATTCATTTTTCAAAAAAATAGTGATCTTGAGTAACTTCCAAGAACCAGCTCTAATACCAATTGTAGAATATAGGAACACTTCACACTTAACCAAGAGGGGGTGAATTGGTTAGGCTTGGTAAATTAAAAATTTCTTAAACAAAATCAGAGTTTCCCTTAGGATCTTTATCACTTTTGAAACCAATAAACCTTATTCAATCAAATGCTTAGCTCAAGGTGTCCAATAGCTCAAAATGTTAATTGATAAACAAAACCAAACAATCAAGATTGACAGAATATGATCAAGATAGAGATAAGAATCAAAACATAGAAGATTTATACTGGTTCACTTCAAACACTATGAAGCTACATCCAGTTATCTTCCACTCAACACTAGAATGGAGTTCCACTATTGCAATTTTTTGTTCTTACAAGTAATTACAAAGTCTCCCTTTATCAACTCTAGATAAAGTACAGAAATCTAAAACACTATTAGATTCTTAGAGACAAACCCACTGAGAATACTACTCAGCACAACCCCTAGAGAAACCCTATCTCTAGTTTACAAGTAAGAATCTCAATTACAATAGACTGAAAATTACATCCAAAATTAAAATAAAAATTACAAAAAGATTAAGGAGAGAAACAACCTGATGATCCAATGATTAACAATGCAAATGATGGATTAACACAGGTTGAATTAACAAATTGAATCAGCTTCCCTTAACCTTGAATGAAATCTTGCTCAAGATTGACTCACAATCTCATGATCAATGTAGAACTAGAGTAAGCATGTAAAAATCCTTTGAAAACACTGAGAAAGGCTTTTAGAATTGTTTTGGCTCGATGGATATCAGTTTTCAACGTTACAAAATCAAGCAAAGTGATTTCTTATTTATAACAGAAAAATGTAACAACTTTAATCGATTAATACACGCCTAATAATCGATTATTTTGCTCATATAATCGATTAATCCAAGAATGTAATCGATTAAAATGTTCATGAGCTTTTCTGGAATTTCTACAACGGGACAAATAATCGATTATTCAAGCATGTAATCGATTAAGACAGAAGATCCATTATTTTCAAAATACACTATGTAATCGATTACTAACCTTGGTAATCGATTAAACCAGGAAAGCATATCAGACATAGAAACAGGGTAATCGATTACTAGAATTGGTAATCGATTAAAGCAGGAGCCATAGCCTTTCTAATTACACTGTGTAATCGATTACTAATCGAGGTCATCGATTATCTAGTACAAGACTTAGAGTTTAAACACAACATGTAATCGATTACAATCTATGGTGATCGATTAAAGCATGGAGAAGCTATTTTCAGATAAGCCTATGTAATCGATTACAGTATATTGGTAATCGATTATCCCAGCAGCTCTTTAAATACATATACAAGCATTTAATCGATTACTACCCATTTGGTAATTAATTAAAATGTTCAACAAGGCAGTTTTCTAGAAACCAAAGGTATAATAATCGATTACAATGTTCATGAAATCTTTTCCAAGATAAGTGAAGAACAAAATAATCGATTATTACAATGTTGTAATCGATTAAAACAGCAAGAAAACCATTTTTCCAAAAACCTTTGAAACAAGTCTAAAACTTAACCATTTTATGAAAGCCTTGTGATTTTTATTAAACCATTTTAAGTTATTTATGAGTTAGAATGAATGCAATGCTTTAGGATCATCAGAATTGCTTTTCTCTTTCATTTTATCCTAATTAATCTCCAAGTTGTCCATTGCATGTTTGAAATCTCAAAACTTTAGACCTTAATCATTCTTGCTTATGCTTCAAGAAGCTCCCCCTGAATTCAACAAAGAGTACACTATCCAGCCTTCAATTCTTCAGTTGTAGGCGCCATTGTGCAGGTTGGTAACAATTATGAACAGGTCTTCCCAGATAGGTCCATGCTTGCCTGCGCGGGTATCCTTTCTGGCTTCACCCTAGACACGCTAGACTAAGTCGCCTGGCTGGAAAGTTCATGGTTTAATCTTAGTGTTATATCTTCAAGTCATATGACATTTCATAGCTTCTTCCCTGACTCTGGCCATATCCCTAACCTCCTTTGCGGTTTCTAACTCAACCCTGAAGTTTTTTTTCATTATGTTGTTCCTGAAACAACATCTTTCTTGTAGATGTTTCTCCTACCTCGATAGGAATCATGGCGTCAGTACCATAAGTAAGTCTGAAAGGCATTTCCTGAGTAGTTGATTGCGGTGAGCAATGATAAGCCCACAAAATGCTAGGGAGTTCTTCCTTCTAGATGCCTTTAGATTTGTCAAGTCTAGTTCATAAGGCTCGAAGGATGACTATGTTGGCAGCTTCTACTTGATCATTTGTCTGAGGATGCTCGATAGAAGTGACCAAGTGTTTTATACCCAATCGTGTAAGAAAGTCCTCATAGGTCTGTGCCTTGAATTGTGTATCGTTATCAGTAATGATATCATAGGGTAGACCGTACTTGCAAATGAGATGTTTCCAAGTAAATATTTCAACTTCACTGGCAGTTATCTCTTGTAGTGGTTTTGCTTCAATCCACTTGGTGAAGTAGTTAATGGCCACTAGTAGGAAATTAACCACTCATGGAGCTTTAAGAAGTGGTCCCAAGATGTCTATCCCCCACATAGAAAAATGCCATAGAGAAGTAATAGTGTGAAGGTTGTAAGGGAGAATCCGTGGGATGTCTGTAAACTCCTAACACCTTTTGCACTTCCAAATGAAATTGAAAGCATTAGTCCTGAGTGTTGGCCAATAGTATCCTGCTCGAACTACTTTGGTGGCAAGGGAGCGTCCTCTTGTATGAAGACCACAGATCCCTTCATGAAGTGCCCTCAAGACATAATCTACTTGTTGGTTGTCCAGGAATTTGAAAAGAGGTGCAGTCAACCCTCTCTTGAACATTTCGTCATCATAGATAACGTAGTAGCTGGCTTTCCTCTTCAAACGTCAGGCCTCGTTCCATCTGTCGATAGAGTCCCTTAGTAAAAAATTTTTTGTAAGGGGTCATCCAATTAGGTTCCTTTGCATTAATCACCATTACCTCTTGGGTGTCAATGGTGGGATTTTTGAGTGTTTCTTCAATGATGGTTTTGAGGTGCCCGATCTTCTTAGTACTCGTTAGCTTGGAGAACAAGTCAGCCCTAGTGTTACTCTCTCGCGGTATATAGTACATTTCAAAACAGTCAAAGCTGTTAATGAGTGTCTTAACCAGATGATACTATTGGAGGAGTACTGCTTCTTTGGTCTGAAACATGTCGACGACCTGTCCCTAGACGAGTTACGAGTCGGAGTAGCACGTTAGATACTTAGCTTCAACCTCTTTTGCGAGCCTAAGTCTTGCAATCAGTGCTTCATACTCGGCTTGGTTGTTGGAGGCTTTGAAGTTAAACTTGAAGGCTTGTTTAATGTTGCTAGGACCTTCAAGAATAATTCCTGCTCCACTTTCCTGTATGTTAGACGCTCCGTCCACATAGAGGTTCCACTAGTCTGGGATGGATTTGTCGTCCCCTACGAATTCTGCCAAGAAGTCTACCATGAACTGTGTCTTCATGGGGCCGTGGGATTCATATTGTAAGTCGAACTCTGAGAATTCGACTGACCATGCTACCATTCTGCCTACCAACTCTGGTTTTCGTAGTACCTGCTTAATAAGATAGCTAGTTTTCACTATTGCCTAGTGACTTTAGAAGTAAGGTCGGAGGCGTCTGGCCGAGGTTAATCATTTGATATCTCTTCTCTGCATCATGTAGCATACGACTGGTAAAATAGATAGGGAGCTGGTGCTTCCCTTCTTCTTGGACAAGTGCTGAGCTAACAGCCTCGTCCACAACTGAGAGATACAAAAGCAAAAGTGCCTCTGGTCTAGGTCGACTCAAGACTGGTGGTGCAGCAATAGTCTTTTTGAATGTTTCAAAGGTTTGCTCACAAGCTTCATTCTAGAGGAATGGTTAAGTTTTGTTGAGTAACCTGTAAAAAGGCTTCGCATTCTCGGCAAGCTTAGGGAGAAATCGCGATAGAGTTGCTAGTCTTCCGTTCAGTCTTTGAACTTCATTGACATTGTTGGACTATGAATCTATAAGATGGTTGAGCATTTGTCCGGGTTGGCTTCTATTCCCCAGTGTGTGATCATGAAACCCAGGATCTTTCCTTCCCCACCCTAAATGTGCACTTTTCGGGGTTAAGACGCATATCATACTTCCGAACTTCCTCAAATACTTCCTCCAAATCTGCCATATGTTGTACTATGCTTTGAGACTTGACAACCAGGTCATCAACATAGACCTCGACACTGCATTCGATCTATTTTCTGAAGACATAGTCCATAAGTCGCTGATATGTGGCCCCTTCATTATTGAAACCGAAAGACATGACTCTGTAGCAATAATTGGCATCTTCAATGATGAATGTCATTTTTTCTTCATCTGAAGGGAGCATCCTGATTTGGTTGTACCCTAAGTAAGTTTTTGTTGAGCTATGTACATTCCCCAGGTTTATGTCCAAGTTGAAGTTTTACAAGTTCTTCAATCGGCTTAGGTCCTATGTCAATATTGTTGTCACGTGGATCCACATCAAAGGTATTGTCATGGTGAGCTGTATGGATAGTCAGGGTGTAAGAAGTGAACCCTTTGTCTATGTTCATTACCTAACTAGTACCCCCCGAAATGGGACTGTGTGCCCGGCTCCTACTAGAAGGATATAGTACCACGTTCAAGCTTTCTACATAGCACTATCAAGCTTGTTTTTGGTCTGCCTTGACAGTAACAATTTCTCCTGTCACAGTGGGAAACTTCATTTTCAAGTGAGGCGTAGAGACAATGGCTCCAAGCTCATTCAAAGTTTTTCTGCTGATTAAAGCGAGGTAGGCAGTGTCGGCCTCTACTATCAAGTGTCTGATAGTGAAACTTCTAGATAGTCTTCCTTGACCGAAGGTAGTCATGAGATCTACATACCCCCGGGTGTCTACCCTTTCTCATGTGAAGCCCAATAGAGGTCCAGGATGAGATTGAATCATGTTTGGTGAGATTTCTAACTTTTGAAATGCTCTCCAATACAAAATGTTGGTAGAACTGCCTTGATCAATGAGGACCTTGGATAATTTGAAGTTGGAGATTATGAGGGAAACCACCGTTGGGTCATCCTGGTTGATAGGATTAATTCCCACAAAGTCAGCATTTGTGAATGTAATAGGAGGAAGGCTCCATAGTAAGGGAATGTCAATACAGTTAATGTCAATGTCCCGTATGGCATGCAAATGTCTCTTTCGAAACTAATTTGATGAACCGCCATATAAGAATCCGTCTGTAATGGTATTGATTTCACCTCGGCTATGCTGGGCAGGTTCATTTTCCTATTGGTGAGGAGGTTAACGCTCTTGTCTACATTGTTGTTGTCTTTGTCTCCCCCTATCTTCAGGCCTTCTATCAGCATCTCGGCTCCTATACTGATCTTCTCGTCTACCTCTAGGTCGGTTCCTAGTGGAGGGATTGTCAAGTCTTTTTACAAACTGTGCCAAATACCCTACTGGGATGAGTTCTTCTATTTTGTCTTTCAATGCCCAACATTCCTCAGTGTTACGACCACTGCCGCGATGGATTCGACAATATTTATTTGGGTTTGACCCCTGTTTGAAAGACGATGAGGGATGAGGTGGTACTATCTGTACATCCATGTTTAATGCTTCCTCCATTATCATTGCCCGATTGATCGTCAAAGGAGTATATCCTTCATACCTAGGTCCTCTCGGGAGAGGCTGGTACGTGTCCATCCTCTGTCTTTTGTTCTAACTCTACAAATTGACCTTGATAGTCATATCCCGCTTCTCCTTATTCTGTCCTACTCGCCTAATTTCATTCCTGAATTTAGACATCTCCTTCATCTGTATGTAACCTACAGCCCTGTTCACGTATCTCGTCCATGCTAGAAGGAGGTTTCTTGTAACGACCCGCCAAATCGCTACTGTATCTCTTCTCTTAAGCAAAACATTAACGTAAGACCCGCCACATCCTTTTCTTTCTCAATGAAAAACTGTAGTAAATCTTTCGCGAGCACATGATGATCATCATCACACGAAAAGTACGTACTCAAAGGCATGCATGAGGCATTTCAAATATATATATGTGTGTGTGTGTGTGTATATATATATATATACCAAGCATAATTTAATTACAGACACAAAAGACTATGTTCAAAATATATCCAATGTTTTACAAATGAAGGAATTAAACATTGGGGTGTAATTAGCAAAACACTAGTACGGCTGTCAGAAACAAGGGGTGTATTTAGAAAAATACAACTTCTGTTCGGGATCTAGTCCATCGACATCTCGGCTACTCGGCGACTCCAACCCCAGAAGCGGTCATTTTCCTAGTCACCTACTTCTGTCCATCTGTTCACAAGAACACAGTTCGTGATCATCACAGGTACCAAACCACCCGGTACAACAAAGCAAGGGTGAGTTCATTATGTAAAATAACAAGCAAAAGATAACATTATTTAAGGAATACAGTCAAGCGTTACAATATCACCCCAAAACTCATATATTTCAACATGCAACCAATCATGAACAGGCATTCAGGAACATTCCACAAATCGACTTAAATAAAACTGCCTAGCATGATGCATCTTCCTGTCTTAACTCTCAATCATGCAATGTGGTACCATCCTGGAAATAGGCCAAATCCATGGTCCAAATGACAGCTGTAGTTGCCGTCAGGGTCACTCTGTCGTGCACGGGACTTACCCCCCCTTGGTGATCAACCAAACGGGTGTCATAAGGATCTCCCGACAGACGTGGCCCCCCCAGTACTTCTCGTACTATTACAGTCAATCATCCTATTTTCGCCATGCAAAATGAAGTATGTCTCTCATGGGCGCCATCAATGTATGGCCCGGCACAGGAACTTCTCGCCCCGACTAGGATCTCCATACCCTCCCATGTTACATATACACACTGCCCCAAACGAGGGCCGCCCTAATACGGACTACAAACACGTATGTCTCTCATGGGCACCATCAATGTATGGCCCGACACAGGAACTTCTCGCCCCGTTTAGGATCTCCATACCCTCCCATGTTACATACACACACTGCCCTAAACGAGGGCCGCCCCAGCACGAGCTCATCAGTGCACTGACTGTGGTCCTCGTGAGGTTCACACCTGGTCCCGGCATTTCACGTTCTGTATGCACACCTACATGCTATGAAACTCGCTTAACTCGACCTACCCATCCCGGTAGCCGACATCAAAAAAAGAGTGTAACACATATATACAACTTGGCCGACCCTCTCCCGGTAGCCGACATCCAAAAATGGGTGTAGCATATGTATACAACTCGACCAACCCTTTCCCGATAGCTGACATCCAAAAACGGGTGTAGCACATGTATACAACCTGGCTTACCCTTCTCGGTACTCAACACCTTCATGAACACTTCTACAAAGTGTCTTTGGATCCTTTCAGCATCAAAATGCCAACTTCACAAACATGCACGAGGAGTTCTTACAACATCAACTCCCCTTTCTCGAACACCACACTAGAACATCATTAACATCAACACAAAAACCAACAAACGAACATAAAGCGTATTGCATTACATCCATTCAAAGGCATTTTTTTTGGAAAACAACAGTCACATAAAGACATCCAACCATCGCCATGGTCGGACTCCCTAGTCCTCCACCATGTTACCTAAGGCTGTTATCAAACATAATAAACTCCCTTACCTAACCAGGAGTTCGTTCACGAGCTTCACGATGTGTTGTCCTAAGCTTCTGTTCCGACCTCGAGTTCCTTCTTGACGTCGGGATTTCGTGGCAGCAATGGTGAGTTAAAGGTGACGCAGAAAGGTTGGGGAAGAAAGGTCTGGGCGTGAGTAAGCTTGGAAGAAAAAGAGAGAAAACGCAAAGGAAAAGAATAGAAGATAAACACGCTTCCACTACATGCCCCTGTGCTCAAGTACTCAACTGACAGGGCAGGTTTGCCTTTCGTGCAAACACAACAACCGCAAGCCAATCAAGGACAACTATCAACCATTAACACGCATACCAAGGCAAGGGCACTCAAAACAACAATTATCAAATAAAATATACAATAAAACATAAAATTAATCACCATAACGCACACATAAATGTCCAGCTTAGCAACTTATAATCCGGGGTGTTACAACTCTCCCACCCTTTTTAGGAATTTCGTCCTCGAAATTAACTGGTGTAAAGAAAGCTGGGTAGGCTTCCCGTATCTGGCTTTCAAGTTCCCATGTTGCATCTTCTCTAGATATACCTCCCCAGATTACCTTGGCCAGGGGAATTTCTTTTCCTCTTAGATGCTTTGTCCGTCGATCCTCAATCCTCAAGGGTAGAGTTTCATACGTCAGATTTTCCTTTACTTGAATATCGTCCAGTCTGATCACATGAGAAGGTTCATGAATGTACTTACGAAGTTGGGACACATAGAATACATTATGGAGATTGGAAAGGAACGGGGGTAAGGTAATTTGGTAGGCGACGGGACCGACTCTCTTTAGAATTTGGAAAGGACCAACAAACTGGGGTGTGAGTTTCCGGGATTTCAATGCTCGGTCGACCTCGGTCCATGGGGTGACCCTTAAGAATACATGATCACCGACCTTGAACTCTAGGTCCTTCCTCTTTTTGTCATGATAGCTCTTTTGTGTACTCTGGGCCATCCTCATCTTATCCTGGATCAACTTGACCTTCTCGGTCGTTTGTTGTACCAACCTAGGGCCCTAACATAAGACTCTCGCCGGGTTCCAACCAACATAAAGGTGTCCTACACCTTCTACCATACAGGGCCTCGTAGGGAGCCATGTTAATGGTAGAGTGAAAACTATTATTGTAGGTGAACTCTATCAAGGGTAGGAAACTATCCCAGCTACCCCCTTGTTCTAGAACACACAGCCTCAAAAGGTCTTTTAGAAACTGAATGGTTCGTTTAGTCTGCCCGTCGGTTTGAGGGTGATAGGCTGAACTCAATCGAAGCCGGGTTCCTAAGGCCTTATTTAAACTCTCCCAAAATCTAGAAGTGAACGTCAGATCCCGGTCAAATACTATGCTGGAGGGCACACCGTGCAACCGGATAATCTCGCTGATATACAGGGAAGTCAACTTCTCTAAGGAAAATCGAATGTTAATAGGGATGAAGTGAGCAGACTTAGTCAATCTATCAACAACAACCCAGATAAAATCTAACCCAGCCCGGTTCCTAGGTAAACCTACAACAAAATCCATGGCGATACTACCCCACTTCCACTAAGGTATCTCTAAGGGTTGTAACTTACCCGATGGTCTTTGGTGTTTTACCTTTGCTTTCTGACAGACCAAGCACGCATATACAAACTTACTAACATCCCTCCTCATGTTCGGCCACCAAAATATATTCTTAGGTCTTGGTACATCTTGTTGGCGCCGGGGTGGATACTTAGGTTACTCCTATATCCCTCCTCTAAGATCACTTTCCTGAGCCCGGATACGTTGGGAATACAGACCCTACCTTGAAGTCTCAAAACTCCATCCGATCCTACATGGAAACTACTAGCGTTCCTTAATGTTATGGCTTCGAGCTGGGTCTTCAGAAAAGGGTCAGACTTTTGCCCTTCCTGCTCTAATAGCCCACTCGAAATCTAGAGGGCTCCTAGTCTTATGCTATTAGGGGTAAGCTCACATGCTAGATTAAGGTCTCTAAACCGCTCCAAGAGCTCAAACTCCATAACCAACAAAGCGGACACATGGAGAGATTTCCTACTTAAAGCATCGGCCACCATGTTGGCCTTACCGGGATGATAACTAAGCTCAAAATCATAATCCTTAAGGAGCTCTAGTCATCTCCTCTGACGCATGTTCAACTCCTTATGGATGAACAGATACTTAAGGCTTTTATGGTCACTAAACACCTCAAACTTGGAGCCAAAAAGATAATGTCTCCATATCTTAAGGGTAAACACTACGGCAGCTAACTCCAAATCATGGGTAGGGTAGTTTCTTTCATGCATCTTAAGCTGCCTGGATGCATAGGCCACAACTCGACCACTCTGCATCAACACTCTGCCCAAGCCTGTCATGGCTGCATCACAAAACACCTCAAAGGGCTTTCCTAGGTTGGGCAAAACTAACACGGGTGCGGTTGTTAGCCTTTCCTTAAGAGTTCAGAAGCTAAGCTCACACTGGTCATCCCACACAAATACTTGGCCCTTACGAGTCAACTTGGTCAAAGGTAAGGCTAACTTGGAGAAACCTTTTATAAATCTCTTGTAATACCTAGCCAAGCCCAGAAAACTCCTAATCTCGAACACGGACTTAGGGCTCTCCCACTTGAGGACGACCTCCACCTTAGAAGGATCTACAGCTATACCACCTTAGGATATCACGTGCCCTAGAAAACTTACCTTCTCCAACCAGAACTCACACTTTGACAACTTAGCATACAACTGTCTATCACTAAGGGTTTGCAACACAATCCTCAAGTGCTTTTCGTGCTCCTCTTTGGTCTTAGAATATATCAGGATATCATCTATGAAGACTAATACAAAGCTATCAAGGTATGGGTGAAAGACCCTATTCATGTATCCATGAACACACCAGGAGCATTATTCACCCCGCAGGGCATGACCAAGTACTCATAATGACCATATCAGTTTCTAAAAGCGGTCTTGGGAATATCCTCAGACTTAACTCGGATCTGATGGTAACCAGACCTAAGATCTATCTTACTAAACACACAAGCCCCTACCAACTGATCCATAAGATCTTCTATCCTAGGCAAAGGATACTTATTCTTAATCGTCACTTTATTCAGCTGGCGGAAGTCCACACATAACCTCATAGTCCCATCCTTCTTCTTTACTAACAGCACGGGTGCTCCCCATGGAGATACACTAGGCCGGACAAACTGCTTATCCAACAGTTCTTCCAACTGTTGCTTAAGCTCGGCTAGCTCTAAGGGAGACATCCTATAGAGGACTACAGATATGGGTCCAACTCCAGGCACCAAATCTATAGAAAATTGCACCTCTCTCTCAGGTGGTAACCCTAATACATCCTCAAGAACACACTTCCGGGAACTCTCTCACAACAGGGAGGTCGGTTAGAGGGACCTCGATTTTTACCTCTGAGTTTGATAAGATCATGTATACTTAAGCATCTCCTTTTAACGATGACATAACCCAGTTTGCCAAGATGAACATCCCTTTTTCTCTCACATCCGAGTTGCCTAACACACCCGTTTTATCATAGCAGTTTAACAACACCTGGTTGGAAGATAACTAGTCCATGCCCAGAATAACATCAATCTGGCTAAGAGACAAACAAACTAGATCAACCCATAATTTTCTATCAGAAATTTCCACAAGGCAGTCTAAACATACCTCGGAAGTCAACACAGACCCGCTAGCCGGGGTCTTAACCACAAGCTCATATTTTAAAGAGGATACAGAAAGGTTAAGTGGTTTCACGCAAGACCAGGATATGAAAGAATGGGTCACACTGGAATCAAAAAGCATGAGTAAAGGAATGTCGTTTATGAAACATTTACCTTGGATTAGATCTCGGGAGTTCGAGGGTTCAACACCACTAAGAGTGAATACTCTTTCCTTGGTCCTCGGTTGTCCAGGTTGGCTCTGCTGGCCTCCGCCATTCCGCTCCCTAGGGTGCGGGGCAATCCCTTTGGATGTGACCCTTCTCCTTACAGTTGAAACAAATCGGGCCTCTCTATCCACAGTTAGCAGCTATATTCCTGAGCTTACCACACTTGAAGCATGTGTTCCAAGTTGAAAAGGTAGCGGGTCTACTACCACTACCACTAGGGAATCCTGCAGTAACAGCTCTATGATGGTCGGGGCGTTGATCATTTAGCTTGAGAGGGATGGTGTAGGGTTTCCAGCGGTTTTGATACCCGATTTTCTTGTCCTTTACCGGACCCATATTTCGATAGTAGGCAACTTTGTCTCTGGAACCCTCATCTCATATCCTGCACATATTGACCAAGGTCAGGAACTGACGAACTCCTTGGAAGTTCACTGCTTGCTTCACCTCGGGTCGCAAGCCATTCAAAAACTTCACGCAGTTAGAGCTTTCCCCATCCCATCCCTGGTAGTGAGGGAAGTACCTTACCAACTCCTTGAACTTAGCCGTATACTCGGCTACAGTCCGATTCCCTTGTTTAAGCTCAAGGAACTCCATCTCTTTCTTGTTCCTCACGTCCTCCGGGAAGTACTTCTCTAGGAATGCTTCCTTGAAGGTCTCCCACCTCACAACCCGGCCTTCCACCTTCATGCATTGGCGGGTATTATCCCACTAATACTCAGCTTCTTCTGCCAGGGTATAAGTGTTGAAAGCAACTTTCTGCTCCTCGGGGCATGCCATAACCCGGAAGATCTTCTCAATCTCCCGAAGCCATGTTTAGGCGCCATCCGGGTTGTAACCTCCGTGGAATGAAGGTGGATTGTTGCGTTGAAAGCGGTCCAATCCCTGGCATTCCACAGCTCCAGGGGCTTCTCCCCTATTCTGATTCCCCAACGCCTAGGCTAAGGCTTGGAGAGCATCAGCTATCGCACGATCATTCCTACCGGCCATCACTTACTGCGCACCACAAGAAGTGAGAACCTGGAAGAAATACACACAAACAAACACCAAACCACGCCATACAAACCCTCTACTGTTTGTATTCTAGACTGCTTGTCATAATGTTCCCTTGCGTTGTCCCAAATTATACAGATGGTCAGTCTGATAACTTACAATAAAACCTAGAAACTTATGGTATAGCAGACGTGAGAAGTACAAATATGCTATGACTACACTAACAACAACATCCTACACAAGCTCAAACACAAACAAACATAATCCAGCACAACACAACTAGTCTTTTCATCAATCAGTCACTCAACAATCAACCTAATCATGCATAGAGAAACATAGCAAGCTCACAACTCACTGGCGAGAAGGTCCGACCTACTCTTTGATACCACTAATGTAATGACCCACCACATCCTTAATGTATCTCTGCTCTTTAGCAAAACATTAACGTAACTTTTGTTAAAAAAAACACCCCTTTTTAGTCTTTTTCTTTCTCAATGAAAAACTATAGTAAATCTTTCGCGAGCACATGATGATCATCATCACAGGAAAAATACGTACTCAAAGGCACGCATGAGGCATTTCATATATATATATATATATATATATATATATATATATACTAAGCATAATTTAATTACAGCCACAAAAGACTATGTTCAAAACATATCAAATGTTTTACAAATGAAGTAAGAGAAATTAAACATCGAGGTGTAATTAGCAAAACATGGGTACGACTATCAGAAACAAGGGGTACATTTAGCAAAATACAACTCCTGTCTGGGATCTAGTCCATCGACATCCTGGCTACTCGGCGGCTCCAACCCAAGAAGCGGTCATCTTCCTGGTCACCTACTGCTGTCCATCTATTCACACGAACACGGTTCGTGATCATCACAGGTACCAAACCACCCAGTACAACAAAGCAAGGGTGAGTTCTGTAACACCCTAATATTTCAATAACTATATTTGTGAATCATTCTTGTGAAATTATTGATGTGAATGTTAAATTAGGTAAATGTTATATTGAAATGATCTATATTATTTATATGAAATATTAATTAGAGGTATTACAAAAATAGTTTAAGGGTAATGACCATACTACCCTTCCCTTAAATAAGAAATAACAGAAGTGTCCTTAAGGTAAAAAAGACAATAACGCCCCTGGATATTTTTCAAAATTACAAAAATGCCCCTAGATATTTTAGTAAGATATTTTATGATGAAAATTATATAAATGCCCTTGGATATTTTAGAAAAGACAAGAATACCCTTAGATATTTTGGCTAGATATTTTAGGAGGGAAAATGACCAAAATGCCCCTAGAATGAATGATGAATTTACCATAATACCCTTCAGGCTAGAAATGACTAGATATCCTTAGAGATTTTGTGAGAACCTGATGGAATTACAGAATACTCTTAGATAGCAGATTATCAAAATACTTTGTGATAGAAAACCATAGAATAAAATTTCTATGAATTTTATAAGGTAGTGACTTTGAAACTTTATTCAGAAAAATTCAAGTATCAGAAAAATATAGAAAAATGATAGATGAAATCTATGAAATTTCCTCTCAATTATAGAATGAATAGACTTATTTTATAAAATAGTTTAATAATTTTGATAATCAAAAGTAAAATGAACCAATTGGAATTAAGATAAAGGAAGTTTTGTAAGAAAAATCTAAATAGCACTTTGTATAGATTGCTTGTGGGCAATTTATATTATGATTGAAGACAGTTTTTGGAAAACTCTAGAATTATATTATTTAATATTATTCTTAAGTAGAAAAATTCAAATTAAATTTTATTAGAAAATGCTAAATGCCATGTACAAAGTAAAAAATGAAACTAGAATATTTTTCTTCATTTAAAAGATAACATAATATGTAAAGAATGAAAGAAAAGCATAAATTTTCCTTTGCCCAAGGTACTCCACGTGAAATACAAGAAGAGTGGAGAAGATTCATGAACTTTAACAAGTGTAAGGACACTTGGAAAGTGAAGGCCACTTGGAAAGGCAAGTCATTATGGCTTATAAGATATTTTCTATAAAGTAAAGGAATAATAAGGAATAATAAGGAATCTAGTTAAAACCTAAAGGAATAAGCATAAACTAAGTTAGGATTTAATGAAACAAGGAGAAACTTAGTTAGAATGAAACTAAATTAGTTGGAAGGGCAAATATGTCCTTGAATAATTTATTAATTTCCAAGTGCTATATAAAGGGGTGGTGGGGACCTTGCTTGGAAATCACTTTCAAGGCATCCTTCCCACTAAGTTTCACGTGAAATACCACTTCCATATCCCTCCCATCCTTTCATTTTCAAGCCTAAATCAAGTTAGAAAGTCAACACCATCATAGGAAGAATCACGTGTAGGAAAGCTAGCTAGGAGGAAGAATTTGACAAGCTTTGTAGGAAGAAACAAGGTATGTATAGGGGAGTTTATGCTAAATATAGTTTAAGTGTTACTTTGTTTAAGTATGTATGGGGAAGCTTTATGATAAAGATAGTTTAAGTGTTGTTTTTGTTTGAATAATTGTTTGAATGTTCATGTGTTGTTGAGTGTTTCCATGAAGTTCATATGTTGCTAAAAGTTTCTAAGAATTTTTCTAAGTTCCATGTGTTGCCGAGTGTTTCTATAAATCTCCATGAAGTCCATGTGTTGTTGAGTATTTCTATAAACCTCTGTACATGAATAATATGATGAGATTCTGTACATGAATATAAAGTTGAGTTATATATTTTATGTTGAGCTTCTGAGTAAAGTATGTGAGATATAAATTAAAGACTAATGTTGAAAATAAATATGAGATGATGAGAAGAGTTATACCTTCAAGTGAATCAGTCTTATATGTCTCATATGCATATGCCCGGCAGGGGTTAGTCCGTGTTATTACCTCGAGATAAGGTGTGTTAGATAGTTATACGAACTGAGTACGAGCGTTAAGATAAGAGAGGTTTGAGTTGGGGAATGCTTCGGCAGTGGGGACACCCATGATGATCACATGTAGTGCGGGTGACCTTCCTGTGCACCACTGTGACACCCTGACTGATCGTGCCAGTTCTAGACCATTGGACTGGGGCTATCTTGACTATTGGTACCAATTATTGAAAGAGTTTAAGAAGAATCATGCATCATGATAAGAAAGAATCATGCATCTTAATGAATATCTGCATATTTAATATATTTTGTTACTTGAATTATGTTTATCATAAACTTACCCTGTATTTTGTGTCTATAGTTGACACTTGCTATGACCTCAATCTATTTGGGCGAGCAGATGAACAGTAAAAGAAGGATTGACAAGATGATGTTTGAAGACTCTGTTAAAGATGCTTAGTTGAAGATATTTGTTGTAATGAAACATTTTGATGATTTGTAATATGTGATAGAACTGATATTTGTTTGTATTAAACTTTATATTATGTCAGACTTAGAAATACCAATGGAAATGAAGAACTTTTTATGATATTAAAAATTAGTAACTTTCGTATTGATTATTTTAAGCAAGAAGAAAAAGAATTTTCTTAAAAATTAATAAATAATAGGATAATCAAATTGAGGCATTACAAGTTCATTATGTAAAACAACAAGCAAAAGATAACATTAGCTAAGGAATACAGTCAAGCGTTAGATATTTCAACACGCAACCCATCATAAACAGGCATTCAGGAACATTCCACAAATCGACTTAAATAAAACTGCTTTGCATGATGCATGTTCCTGTCTTAACTCTCAATCATGCAATGTGGTACCATCCCGGAAATAGGCCAAATCCATGGTCCAAATGACAGTTGTAGTTGACGTCAGGGTCACTTTGTCGTGCACGAGGCTTACCCCCTCGTGGTGATCAGCCAAACGGGTGTCGTAAGGATCTCCCTACAGATGTGGCCCCCCAATACTTCTCGTACTATTACAGTCAATCATCCTACTTCCGCCATGCAAAATGAAGTATGTCTCTCATGGGCGCCATCATCGTATGGCCCGACACAGGAACTTCTCGCCCCGGCTAGGACCTTCATACCCTCCCATGTTACATACACACACTGCCCTAAACGAGGGCCGCCCCAACAAGAGCTCATCAATGCACTGACTGTGGTCCTCGTGAGGTTCACCACCTAGTCCCAGCATTTCATGTTCTGTATGCACACCTGCATGCTACAAAACTCACTTAACTCGACCTACCCATCCCGGTAGCCGACATCCAAAAACGGGTGTAGCACATGTATACAACCCGGCTTATCCTACCTGGTAACCGACATCAAAAACGGGTGTAGCACATGTATACAACTAGGCCGACCCTTTCTCGGTAGCCAACATCCAAAAATGGGTGTAGCACAAGTATACAACTCAGTCGACCTTTTCCTGGTAGCCGACATCCAAAAATGGGTGTAGCACATGTACACAACTCGGCCGACCCTTTCCCGGTAGCCGATATCCAAAAACGTGTGTACCACATGTATACAACCCAGCTTACCCTTCCCGGTACTCAGCACCTTCATGAACACTTCTGCAAAGTGTCTTGGGAGCCTTTCAGCATCAAAATGCCAACTTCACACACATACACGAGGAGTTCTTACAACATCAACTCCCCCTTCAAGAACACCACACTAGAATATCATTAACACCAACATAAAAACCAACCAACGAACATAAAGCGTAACCCATTACATCCATTCAAAGGCATGTTTTCTGGAAAACAACACTCACATAAAGACATGCAACCATCGCCATGGTTGGACTCCCTGGTCCTCGACCATGTTACCTAAGGCTGTTATCAAACATAATAAACTCCCTTACCTAACCAAGAGTTCGTTCACGAGCTTCAAGACGTGTTGTCCTAAGCTTATGTTCTGACCACGAGTTTCTTCTTGACGTCGGGATTTCGTGGCAGCGATGGTGAGTTGAAGGTGACGCATAAATGTTGGGGAAGAAGAAAGGTCTCTGGGCGTGAGTAAGCTTGGAAGAAAAGGAGAAAAAACACAAAGGAAAAGAATAGAAGAAAAACACGCTTCCACTGCATGCTCTTGTGTTTAAGTACTCAGCTGACAGGGTAGGTTTGCCTTTCATGCAAACACAGCAACCACAAGCTAATCAAGGACAGTTATCAACCACTAACACGCATACCAAGGCAAGGGCACTCAAAACTGCAATTATCAAACAAAATATACAATAAAACATACAATTAATCACCATAATGCACACATAAACGTCCAGCTTAGCAACTTATAATCCTGGGTGTTACATTTCTTGCATAGACTATCTGCGAACTTGCTAGGTCGCAATGCATCATCGAGTGCAATGCTACCTCAGGATTGAGGTTCCAGATTTGAACAACAACCTGTCCAAATCGATCCATGAACTTTCGAAGAGACTCGTCATCGGCTTGACGCAAGGTAGCCAATGCGGCTGAGGTTAGCCTATGAGATTGGCTAGTTGCGTATTGTGCTTTGAATTTTTGGGCCAAAACGCTGAAGTTATCGATGGACTTTGGAGGGAGTCCGTCATACCATGCCATAGCTGCTTCCTTTAAAGAGGTAGGAAACACTCGACATAGTACAACGTCATTGTTTGTGTAAAGGTTGACCTGTGTCAAATAAGCATCCAGATATTCCTCTGTCCGTGGTGCCGTCATACCTTTCTAGATGAATAGATTTCCACCTAGGAGGAAGGTCGACTTCCATAATGTAATCAACAAAAGGATGTAGCTTAATGGTCAGCCCTTCGTGACGATATACTCGTGTTGAACCGGGATCGTCCGGGGTTAACGTGCTATCGGGGGTGTGATTCGCCTTGAGTGGTTTCATTCTGTGTGGACAGTGATTATTCATCCCAAAGTTGATGTTTCCTTCTGGTCTCGTGTTGGTCAAGATCGGCATTCGTCACGATCGTCTACAGAGGGTTAGACGCCTCCATAGGAGTGTCACGTCTAATGCTAGAGTGTGTACTCACCGTGAATGCGTTCTGGTGATTGTTTGGGTGTGAGGCCGCAGGGTATGTTTTACCACGGCCTCACAATGGGCGCCAAATGTTCTTACCAAAATTTTGAAATTCCACGTGTGATGATGAGTGGGTTCCCAAACTTTGCACGTCGGATGAGTCTTTGTTAGGATAGGGACTTGCAAAACAAAGGAAAGGTACTCCAACGCTCAAGTAAGTATATTAATTATTGAAGAATAATTAAGTATATGAGAGTAGAGAATGCCGAGGATGTCTCGGATAAATGTGAGTAAGTATGTGCATAAAGTCCTGTGTCTCCAACTTGCTTAGTAAAGGTTTAGAGAGAACCTGTATTTATAGTGTGGGGTATGGGCCTTGGGCCTTTGTTTATAAGATAATTTGTTGATAAGATAATATATAATAACATGTAGTCATATTTGAATTAGAGATAATGTCTACCTTATAGATATGTTGTTATTTGTAGAAAAATAATGACTTGTCGATAACTGGAGAGATATTAGGAGATAAGGTAGTTGTATTATATTAAATATATATAATAGATAAGTTGTTGCGATCAGGAGCTTCTGGAAGCTAAGTAGACAGATGTCCATGTTCCTTTAGCGAGGATGACTTGGAGGGCGGACAAGTTATACTTGTTATGTCCGGGTTGACATTTAAGGCGGAAATGTACACGGTTACTTTAGCAGAGCAGACACGGAGGATGAACACATCTACAATGACCCCATAGTAATGTCCACGTGTAATTTTACTATTTTGTACAATACAAATAAAATTATCTTTATGGTCTATTATTTTTAAGAAAGTGGTTGTATTTTATTTTAATTTATTACGTAATCAATTATATAAGAATCAAGTTATTAATTCGATATGTTATATTACGTAATAATCACAAAGACCTTGACGCAACTCATTCTCGGTGAATACACCAATTCACACTCTCTCACGGACTGATACTCAGATCATACATTCATACACTCATATATATATGTTATATTCTCATATAGTTGATGTACTTACTTGAGCGTCAGAGTCCTTTCCTTTATTTTTGCAGATTAACAAGGTTGACTCTTCATCTGCTGTTCAGAATCTGTAACCCATCTCGGTCACGCTCACCTTGACGTGTGTCACTTCCAGATTTTGGTAAAAACATTTGATGCCCACCGTGGGTAGTGGTAAAACTTACCCTGCGGCCTCGCTTTTCTTTTCCTTTTTTTACCAATGGTCAGTACGCGATCTAGCCTCAAACGCAATACTCCCTTTTAAAATTCCAATCATCCCTAAATAGCACTGCCCAATATCGATACCCTTCAACAACTCCAAACCACATTGCAGAGATGAAACAACGTCACGAGGAGGAACTCCGAAAGCTTAAGGCTGATCACGATCAGTTGGAAGCTCAAATGAGACGCTCCCAACGTGATGAACACTCGACTCGACCAGCGACCAAGCGTACTCAAGGGGAATCACACCCTCGACACACCGTCAACCCTCAGGACAATCCCAGCTTGTCACAAAGGAGGGCAAACAACTCGCAGACACATGTTTGTCAATCGTATCATGGAAGTCGACCTACCTCTGGGTTGGAAATCACTCAACCTGGAGCGGTATAACGACACCACTAATCTGGATGAGCATCTAGATGCCTTTCTCACAAAGGCGAATCTCTACACTAATGACAATGCAATCTTGTGTCATATGTTCCCTACATCTCTCAAGGAAGCAGCCTTGACATGGTACAATGGACTTCCGTCATGAAGACCAACCCAGGAACCAAGATGCTAATAGGAAAAGAGTCAGAGGGAGGTAGAGGATTTCCAGCCTAGACACGAAGGTCAACCCCTACAAAAACGAGAAAATGAACTCGCCCAACAAGGAGATTGTTGTTCTAGGAACAACATATTGAAGAAACATGAGCGTCAAGCTAGAAACAAAGGATGAAATACAAGACATGGCCAAAATCAAAGAAGAAGCCACCAAGCTCCAAGTATCAAGAACATACAACACCAAGGTCAAACCTCGAAACTTCTAGCCGGGTGACCTCGTATGGCGAGTCTGGGGTAAGGCTAGAAAAGATCCCCACGCGGGAAAACTTGGACCCAACTAGGAAGGCCCATTTAAGATCGTAACAAGCCTAGACAATGGAGCCACAAACTACAAGAACTAGATGGTAAAGCAATTCCAAGAACGTGAAATGCTACCCATCTGAAGTTCTACTTCAGTTAACCTATTGAAGACCGGATGGCGTACTCTTTTTCCTAGTCGAGTCATTTGTTCCAAGAAAAAGCAGGGTTTTGGCTTGAGAGGTTTTAACAAGGCACATCCGAAGAATAAAAGGGAATATGTACTCAAATGCTATATTGAATAAAATATACTTTCCTTTAAAATTTATCTACTTGTGTCAACCTTGCAGGAACACGACAAAACCCAGGACCAGATCCTGGTCGCTCTCCAAAGGTTCTTAAAACGCAAGGCCAACCCTTGGTGAACCTCTAGCAAAATCCAGGACCAGCTCCCGTTAATCTCCAAAGGTTCTTAAAAACCAAGATTAGCCCTTGGTGAACCTCAAGCAAAATCCAGGATAACCTCCTGGTCGTTCTTCAAAGGTTCTTAAAACCTAAGGCACGTCCTTGATGAACTTCCAGCAAAATCCAGGACCAACTCCTAGTAATCTCAAAAGGTTCTTAAAACCCAAGGCTAGCCCTTGGTGAACCTCTAGCAAAATCCAGGACAACCTCTTGGTCATTCTCCAAAGGTTCTTAAAACCCAAGGCACACCCTTGGTAAACCTTCAGTAAAATCCAGGACCAGCTCCTGGTAATCTCCAAAGGTTCTTAAAACCCAAGGCACACCCTTGGTGAACCTCCAGCAAAATCCAGGACCAGCTCCTGGTAACATCCAAAGGTTCTTAAAACCCAAGGCCAGCCCTTGGTCAACCTCTAGCAAAATCAAGGACAACCTCTTGGTCGTTCTCCAAAGATTCTTAAAACCCAAGACACACCCTTGGTAAACCTCTAGCAGAATCCAGGACCAGCTCCTGGTAATCTCCAAAGATTCTTAAAACCTAAGGTACACCCTTGGTAAACCTCCAGCAAAATCTAGGACCAACTCCTGGTTGATCTCCAAAGGCTCACAAAACCCAAGGTCCGTCCTTGGTGAGTCTCGGCAAAATCCAAGATAGACGCATCACTGGTCAATCTCCAACGATTTGCAAAACCCAAGGTCCACCCTTGGTAAGCCTTGACAAAACCCAGGTTGGACAACTCCTCTGGTACAAGGCTCGACAAATCCAAGGTCCACCCTTGGTGAGCCTCCTTGTTGCTAAGTTTTCCCACGCGGAAACTCAAGGTACGCAAGGTCTACCCTTGACACACTTTATTATTCCTAAGTGTGTCCTCATGACAATCTCACTTAGGAAAACTTAACAACAATTATCAAGGTCACCAGTCATGCACAGGCCACTTTCCCGCCATGTTGATCAGCATGAGTCTCAAGGAAGTTCCAAATTGAGTGATATGTCCCAAGTAGGCATATTTCCTTATGAAAAACCACTGGTACTTCCTGACAAAGTTTATACTATTTTCACACAATTATGCAGTATGAAACATGAGCTCCAACAATGCACTGATTTTGAATATGTAAAAATTATAAACGATCCCCTTCCCTCTCTAAGGATGCTTATAATTTTTTAACCAAATCCCCTTCCCTCTCCAAGGATATCTAGACGGTTACTGTACCCCCATGTACATACACAAAATGCAGTCATCTCAACGTCATCATCAACATCAACATCATCTCATCTCAATATCATCACCAACATCAACATCATTTCATATCAATGTTATAATCAGCATCAACATCATCTCATCTCAATATCATCATCAACATCATAAGTCATCACATTCACATACATACACATAAACTCATGTCTAGGATTCACACTCCTCAGGTCTTTAGACAACATAAATCACATGTAATAATAATCCATAATATAACAAGACTGATATTTTAGGGAAAAAAACTAAATTAAAGAGAAGAACTATAGTATACAAAACAACTCTTAAGCCCATTTTTTTATCAAAAGAAATAACAGGAGAACCAATATAAAATTTTGGGTAGATTCTCCTCTGTAATTAAGACTTTTTTCCAAAATTCCAATCAGCACAACAACAATATCATCCATAGTTTTATTCATCAATCGCAAATATACCGCATCCCATTAATTTAAAACACAATTTTTCTTAAAAACCAGCATACAATACGGACAAACATACAACCCCATAATTGGGTTCTTAGACCCCAACTACGGCTTCAAAAGCTATAAACAAACCATAAAATCCCCTCACCTATCTATATCTCTTTGATAGCTCCATGCAGCGTTAGAGGTCTCTAAGGTTCACGTCCGTTGGTCCAAATACAGAGCTCTACATACCAAATCGAAGACAATTTCAATATAAATTTAAAAGACAGGGTCAATTCTAACATTCATGGTCAAATACCCTTTTAAAAGGGGCTAAAATGGTATTTTTAGAGTCCACATCAAAGACACGTCATTTTGAAATTCCGATCACGCTAATGTGATCAGGGTTCAACAGAGGTCACAAAAACAAAATCAATTTTATAAAAATACGACTTTTACAACATCTCATTTTCAAGGATTTTTCAAAGAAAACATGAAAACATCCAATAACGGTAACCAAATCACAAGGGATACAAGGATAGACTCAAACTAACTAAGAGAAGCCATAAAAATTATAGTTACCTCAACGAAATCGCGAAGGAAGGGTCGAGAGCTTTGTTCTCTACCGATTCTTTGAGTTGGGTTTTGAAGATTCTGCGTTGATTAAAGTGTTCCACTTTGTGCGAAGGTCTGACGATAGTGATGGTGGCTCGTGGGTGTTAGAGAAGGAGGTTTAGGGTTTTTGGGCAAAGGTTTGGGGGAGAAAAGGAGTAGAAACGCATTATTTCATGCCTTTGTCATATTTATAATCTGCAAGTCTAGCTTAGCGAGCTCATCTCACGAAGCAAAATCTAACTTTCAGCGCAAAGGGAGACATTTTGCGCTAAGCGAAATTTCTCTTCTGGCTGGAATTGTGCTTAGTGAGCCAGTATCGCTAAGAGAATTACTTCCTCTGGAAAGAATTGCTCTTAGCGAACAGGTGTCGCTAAGCGAATTATTTCCTCGGGATGTAATTGCACTTAGCGAGGTAGTTTGCTAAGCGTGTTATTCCAATGCAAATCAAACAAACACCCCATAACCTGACATCCACACCAAGGAGTTGCAGAAGGATAATTCACACAACATTTCAACTAATCCAAATTAATCAAGTAATTAAACAATACAAGCAATACATCAAACATCTATTTTCAGCTATCGAAATTTCAGGACCTTACAAATCGCATGAAGACTCATACTAGGACAAATTATTTGAAATAATTAATTTACTTTGTGATTAGTTTTTTATGTTAAGACTCTCTTAAATGTTTTATATGGAAAAATATGTTTGAGATCCCTGTAAAATTTGAAAAATATTAATTTTGTCCTAATAATTTTTGTATTAATTTGGTCCCAATAAAAATAAAGCATATTTTTGTTGGTCCTATGATTCCTTGATGTGGCTAACAACCTTAATTACTTTCTTTCTCTACCTTCTCAAGTATACTCAAAAGACACTAGAATTCAGTGTTGAAAACAATAGGAATACCCACAATAACCAAGAGGGGGGTGAATTGGTTAAAACTTGGTCTTTCAAAATTATTTATAAAATCAGAGTCAAAGGATCTTAATCACTTTTAAACCAAGAATGCTTTTAATCAATCAAATTACTCAGCACAAGAAATCAATAGCTCAAAACAGAACTTGTTGAGTAATGATAATAACACCAAGAACAAATGAACAAAATTACTCGTAGAGATAGAGATAAAGAAAATCAACACAAGCAATTTATACTGGTTCACTTCTCAAGAGAAGCTACATCCAGTTTCTTCTAATCAACACTAGATTAAAGTTCCACTATTATAAAATTCAGTTCTTACAAGCTTTACAACAATTCCTCTTTATTAACCCTAGATAAAGAATAGAAATCTAAAACCCTATTAGACTCCTAATGATCAAGAACAAGAGAACACTACTTTGTTCTTCCGTAGAGAATGCTACTCTAGAACAAGCTTCAAAGAACCCTTTACAATAGCATCAAATAACAGAAATTGCAAAAACCAAAATTACAATCAAAGATTAAAGAGAGAAACAATCTGATGATCCAATGAATATGAATGCATGTGGTTTACCAATCAGAGTTGAATGAGAAACTAGATTTCAGAACATGCTCTCCAAAACTTCTTTGAGAATTCTTGCCCAAGAAATCATTCAAAACCCATGAAGATTAAAAAGTGGGACAGACTTTAGTTAATCCAGAAAATCACTTTGGAACTTTGAGAAGGCTTGTGTGTATTCAGAAATTTCGAATTATTCAAGTTGTAGTTTAAGACAAGCCTTAGACATATTTATAATAGCTTTTTGTAATAGACTGTAATCGATTACACGTGCCAAATAATCGATTAAAATGACTTATGTAATCCATTAAATTATCACTTAATCGATTAAAGTGTTCAAGACTGAATTCTGGGTTTAAAAACGAACAGAATAATCGATTAAACCGAGCTGTAATCGATTAAAGCAGTGAAGTTTTATATCTGAAGCCTCTTGTGTAATTGATTACAGTATTTGGTAATCGATTAAGGCAGTGAAGGTTCCTTAAGAAACAAGCCTATGTAATCGATTACCAGTAGAGCCTTTGTAACCACCACTTCACTCTTTCATTTTATTCGTATTTATTTTATTTGCAGCGGATAATTTATTTTAAAAAGACCAATGATTAATTGAAAATAAGTGAAGTTTTGAAAATGATTTTGAAATAAAGGTTTGATAGTAAATCTTATTGAATTTATCCACAAGTAGATTGGAAAACATAAAAGGCTATGTCATAACATTAA
>PYAF01002132.1:38839-49767 GCA_007407185.1 Glycine tomentella
AGAAATAACTAATAGTCTTTTTTTTTTCTTCAAAACTCTTATGTGTTAAAGTACATAAAAAAAATTAATTTGAAATAACTATTAACCATTTAAAATATATATATATATATATATATATCTATATAATGTTTATTTTGGAAATATTAAAATTGTATATTATTACATCCGTTCTTATATATAAAAAACAAATGGTAGGATTTTCTTAACTACAATAAACATATGACCACTTACAAATGTATTGATTTCTAATTTTCTTTAATAATCCTGATTTATTATGAATTATATTAACGAGATATCATCATTTTTATGAAGATGAATGTATTTATTAAGTTATTAACAATATAACCTTGCTTTGAATTAAAAAAACCAATATAACTCATATTAATTGGTTGAAAAAATTATTGTATTAATGAGATATCATCATTTCTATGAGTAATGATATTACATCTAATCATTACTTAAACTAATTAATTATATAAATATTTTTGAAATAAAATTTAACTTTTTGACAATATAAAATAAATTACTTTAACTATTTTTATTGATCATGATAAATTAAATATTTGTTTCTTACATAGAAACGAGAATAATATTGTTAATTATTAATACAAATAATATTTAATTTAATCATTATGATATATTAAATGGTATTTAATTAATTATTAATACAAACTTTAGGAGTAATACTATTTGTTTCTTATTTACACACTTTGTTTATCCTGTGCTGTTATGTTGAAGAGTTTTTTTATTTCTATTTGTTGTTATATTTTTTACAATTGTTTATCCCTATTTTTAAACTTTGACAAAATCAGATTGGTCAACAACACAAAATTCAATTTATTATTCTTGTTAATCTATTATGATTTTCATATTTCAAATATATTCTTAGTAATATCCAAGATAGTATTTTGGTGTTAGATGGGCAGGAAAAAAAATATCAAGTTTTTGTTACTTTTTGAAA
The DNA here is from genome assembly GCA_007407185.1 of Glycine tomentella. Classification (NCBI taxonomy): domain Eukaryota; kingdom Viridiplantae; phylum Streptophyta; class Magnoliopsida; order Fabales; family Fabaceae; genus Glycine; species Glycine tomentella. The sequence goes on from PYAF01002132.1 coordinate 39,801, forward strand.
ATTGTCTATGCCCACTTTCATGCTTTAGCAAATCACATTGAGTAAATAACATGGATAAAATATTATGTTTGGTATATTAATCATGTTCAGGATTGACCTAAATGTGAGTGAGACCTAAATCAAATTTCAAAAGAAATTTTATTACTTTAAATGAGAGCCATATATGTTAGTCTATTTTTTTATCAACATATGTGACATTTTTACCAACGCATGAGGCCTTTTCTGTTTTATAAGTACCAATAACAAATATATTTTTTTGTTGGTGGGCCTAAAACTTGAGTTTTAGTTGCTTTATCCTTAGATCGATTTTGTTGTGATTTTGCATATTTCAAATATTTTTTTAGTAAATGTTAATCAATAGTTATTTTTATCAAAATAAAAACAATTATGTTTAAGATAAAATTGTACCTTAATTGGATGAAAAAATGTAAAAAAAAAAAATCAAGTAAACCTACATAATAAAATTGAACTTTTTATGCCTATTTTCACATTTAGGATAATCATATAGAGTGGATAACACAAGTTAAATAAATTGTTTAATTTTATTATGTATGTTTATGTACAAGTTAAATACTACATTTATTGTATTAATTCTATTGTGATTTTGCATATTTCAAATATGTTCTAAGTAAATATTGTTTATTTTTATTAAATAAAAGTAAATAGATTTAAGATATAATTGTGAAATCAAGATAAATGCAAAAAAAAATCAAAAGTTTTCATATTCTTTGGCACATGTATGTCCATTTTTATAGTTAAATAAAAAATAAAAATAAAAACACATAAACCTTATGTTTATCTAGTGCATCGAACTAGTCAAAAAATTAGTAAATAATATAATATAATATATGATAGAAAACTATAAATTTTAGAAAAAATTAAAAATGAAATATCAATAAAATATTTATAATGTTAAAGCAACACCGTATAATCATGGCTAAAATATAACTTTTGTCCTCCTATTTTTCTAAATCCACAATTTTAGTCTTTCCATTTTTTAATTGAGACATTTTATCATCCGCTTTTTAAAAATTTACAATTTTTACTCTCCATTTTTAATTGAGAATATTTTGTCTTTCACTTTTAAAAAATTTATAATTTTAGTCTCATGTGACCAATTTCAAAATTTAAATGATATATGTAGTCCATCATATGTGTTTGTTTATTAGTATGTTATAAGTGTTTCTTTTAGATATTTAATTGTTGATAAGCTTAATTAATTTAAAAAATTAAAAAGTACACAATCATCATTTGAATTGAATATAAAATTAAAATTGTAATTTTTAAAAAAGTATGAGATAAAATATCTCAAATAAAAAAAACCTAAATTTGTGAATTTATAAAAATAGGATCACAAAAATTATATTTTACATTTATTTTTACATGGCATAAAAGAATTCTTGTATAGAATTGGAAGTCATTTTAATGTGTACAAAAAAAATTACTTTTTCTTCTCCAACCAAACAAGAGAACTTATTTATTGTTTTTCTCCCTTTACCTTTCCTTTTTTCTGTTTTCATTCATTCATACCAAAAGAGGAAAGGTAGTACACAGTAGTACACAATAATGTGGAGAGTAGAGAAAGAAAGGTGATTTCAATTTCACCGTGTGTTTTTGGCGTTACCCTGTACTGTAGTCACGCTGGGCTCGGCTGGCATTCGTGTTTGTATTTCACATACATACAAATAATTATATATTCTGATTCTGATATGGGTGTGGTGGCACTTGAAAGAGAGAGAGAGAGAGAAAGAAAAGGATACGCACGGTGATTTGATTGATCATTGATGAATAGCAATAGCAATATCAACAATATGAGCCACCACAATCCCAATTTCACAGGAACAAAGGAAGTTGTTGAAGACGAGGAATCACCCTTGGCGTTACCACTGCTAAGAAACAGAGAGAAAGATGAACAAGGGTCAGGGTCAGGGTCAGGTTCGAAGGCATCGGTTATTGGTTCTGTGTTCAATCTCTCAACCACGATCATCGGCGCCGGAATCATGGCCTTACCCGCGGCCATCAAAGTCCTCGGAGTCGCGGTAGGTGTCGCCGCCATCGTCTTCCTCGCTTTCCTCACACACACCTCTCTGGAGATTCTCCTCAGATTCAGCAGAGTTGCCAGGGCTTCCTCCTATGCCAACCTCATGGGTGATGCTTTTGGGAGTTCTGGGACATTGCTGTTTCACCTGTCTGTGCTTCTCAACAACTTTGGGATACTTGTTGTCTACGTTATCATAATTGGCGATGTCTTGTCCGGAACGTCGTCGTCTTCGAGTGGAGTTCATCATTTCGGGGTGCTTGAAGGGTGGTTCGGTCAGTGCTGGTGGACTGCCCGTACTTTTGTTCTCCTTCTCACAACCCTCTTCGTGTTTGCTCCATTGGGGTTCTTTAAGAGGATAGGTACCTACACCACACTACTTTTTTTTTTTTTTTCCGCCAATATTAGTTGTTAGTTTGTTAATTTTTATTAGTAGGAAAGATTCAAATCCACATCCTCTCCCTCGTCTCTTCTCCTTTCAACCACCAAGCCAACCTCATAACTCCACCTACACTACACTACTAAGTTATGGCTTCGAGCATGTTACATATTTTAGGAAATTTGGTATCGAGGAATAATGATTTTGGTACCGCTATGAATTCTTCACCCACCATCCATCCGTCACACGTGGTTAACCACAACCACATGTGTAAATATGGTTAACTTTGTCTGACAAGTGGTTAGGAGTAAATGAATATAATTATATACAATTATTGATATGTACTTGTGGCACAGTTAGATATGCCGCACAGGTGATTAATAGTATCATGATGTTATTAAAATGTTTAATGTTGGATACCTTTGCATCGTAAATGGTTAAGAGTAAATGTTTTTGATTGCATATAATTATTAATCTGTACTTGTGGCACTAATGAATAAATATGTATGCTTCTCAAGTGATTAATATTTAATAGTATCATGAGGTTATGGAAATGTCTAATGGAAGTTAGCTGTGCCTTAAAAGTGGTTAACTGTGTCGAGTGGATTCGGGGTGGATTTTTTCAGTGGGATGTTGATAATTTTCCTCTGGTATGTGGACAAATTTCTTCTTTATTTTTGTGCCTGCAGATTCATTGAGACATACTTCTGCCTTAGCAGTGGCTCTGGCTATTGTGTTTCTACTCATAACTGCTGGAATTACATTCATCAAGTTGTTTAATGGCAGTATAGCCAGTCCGAAGTTGCTTCCTAATATTACTGATGTTGCATCCATATGGAATCTCTTTACAGCAGTTCCAGTTCTTGTGACAGCATTTGTTTGTCACTACAATGGTAAACTACCTAATCGTATTCTGCAATTTTAGCATTTGCATCATGCTTAAATTCTGTGTTTCTTGCCTGAGAATATGTTCAAACTGTTGGCACATTTCACTTTCTAATGTTTCAGATAACAATTTTATTTACATTTCAAATGCTGTTACCTTATGTGTGCAATGCTCAAAATCAAATGCTGTAACCTTATGTGTGCAATACTTTCTGTTAAAATAGAAGTACATGTTTCCTGTCAATATAGCAAAATCTTTTTATGGATACATGATCTGAGTCCTATGAACATATCTGAAACAGCGTAGTCTGCTAATTGTCTTGACTCTTGACTTAGTGCAATACTTCTCTCTTTGGTTTGGAGGAACTTAGCCAACTGCCGCGATAAACAATTAAAATGTGACAAATGAAAAAGAACAGCAATTTTACCCCAATTATCCAATGTAAGTAAAACAAAACAAAGAAACCATTCATTCAAAAATGCTACTGGCAATGCAAGTTCCATTCACTCTTATGCTTTGAATAGTTACTATCACAGATGTACATCTTCCTTTATTAACAGAGTTTCTGTTTATTCTGCATGATCCCACATCCATATTGGAATAATGGCATTACTTTAATATTGGAATAATGTTTTCATACTTTGGAAGTTTGTTAATACTTGTCATTCAAGTATAAATTTACTGTCTCATTGATTGAATACCAATTTTTGGGTGTAAGTCTGAAATAGGGCTGAACAGGACCTGAATCAATTGTTGGATCCAGGCCTAAAGAAACTCATGATCTGGAAGGTTTATAGCATAAGGTAGTGGGCCATGGGGATAGAGGGAGTTAGTTATGATGTCTTGCCAAGTTTGTTACACCTAGTTAAGAGTTTAAATCTAGGGAGGAATTATAAGGTTGGCTTAGTGGTTGAAGGGAGGACGGAGAGGTCGTGGGTTCAAACCACTAACAAATTAACAACTAATATCGGCTGATAAAAAAAAAAAAAAGTTTAAATTTAGGGAGGGAGTGGAGTGAGGGTCAAGGTGGTGTGTTGTCAAGTTTGTAGACAGTGAAATCTTTCTTTGAGTAGCTGGTGGCTATGGAGTCAGTCTTCCCTTTGCAACAGATTTTCTGCTTATTTGCTTGAATATTATGTACATCATTCTCTTTATTTCTGGTGTTCTATCAGCTATCACAATTTTTGTTTTATGCTTTCTGTTATGCTCAGATACTTGATATAACAAAAAGATTGAACAGTGTTAAATACTGGTAGAATATTTTTCAGCAAAATTATGTCCTGTCCTGTACATGCAGTGCATACGATAGACAATGAGTTAGGAGACCCTTCCCTGATGCAACCAGTTATACGTGCATCGCTGGTTCTGTGTTCTAGTATTTATATTCTTACAGCATTATTTGGATTTCTCCTATTTGGTGAGTCAACACTTGATGATGTTCTGGCCAACTTTGATACTGATCTTGGCATCCCTTATAGCAGTCTACTCAATGACATTGTTCGTATCAGTTATGCCCTCCACCTCATGCTTGTTTTCCCAGTTATCTTCTTCTCACTGCGCTTCAATTTGGACGATCTTATCTTTCCTTTAGCTAGGTCCTTGGATTTGGATAAGTGTAGGTTTGTCTTGATCACCACTGGACTCATTGCTTTAATCTATGTGGCTGCAAATTTTGTACCTAGCATCTGGGATGCATTTCAATTCACTGGAGCAACTGCCACCGTTTGCCTTGGGTTTATTTTCCCTGCTGCAATTGCTCTTAGGTGGGTTTTCTTATTTTATCTAAATGTTAATGATCACATCATGTTTTATTATTGTTAATTTGATCTTGTTCATTTTATTGAAGTGCTTGTGGTGAATCTTTATGACCTATCAATTAGTAGTTGTTTAGGGACTTTAAGCTGACAAAGCTTTTAGGATAAAGCTGAATGGCATTCCATGTAAATATAGTTGGACAAGAACTTTAACGACAAAAGCTTCTGGCACTTTCATATTCTATCAAAATAAATCCTACTCTTTCGTCTCCTGAGAACTTTGCATTAAGACCACTGGACTGCTATGATTTAGAACTTTTACTCAGGATATAGGATGACTTAAATTATAGAGATGGACTTGTTTTAGTACAAGGCTGAATAGTATATAGTAGCATGACAGTGGTTGAACTCAATTATGCAATCCTGAAATCAAGATTGTAGAGTTGCTGTCTCCTTTACTTTTTAATCCGTTTTGGATTGCTAGAAGTTGTCATGAATGTAATCTTTCAGTGATAAACAACTATTATTATTTAAATTAGTTTGATCTTTAAGCTAAATATAGTCATTTTCCTTACTGGTCTATATTTCTGCTATTTCAGGGATCCCCATGGCATTGCAACAAAGAAGGACAAGATTTTATCCATTTTCATGATTTTTCTGGCTGTGTTCTCAAACGTTGTGGCTATATACAGTAATGCTGATGCCTTGTTCAGAAAACATGTGGATCCTCACCAATGAGTTATGTGCTGCCTACATTAGCATTAATAGAGAGATCTGTGCTCCCAGTTCATTAAATTAAAATTCACGTTGTTGGCCTCGAAAGCAGCAATGGATTTGATGATAGTTCAATAGATCAAATTGAACGAGTGAATATTTTTTGTGGAGTTGATTTGAAAAACTACAGGCCTTTTTCAAGGGTCACATTGCAAAAGGTTTTTGGAAATACAAGTGGAAGTGGAAGACAGTCTGAAATCTGGATATTTATACAGTACATTTTATATTATATATTTCTCAAAGCACTTATAGAGTGGTGCCCTGAGAGTGCCAATCAGGTTTGGTTTCTGATTCGGCTGTTTTCATGTTATCCTTGAATAATTAATTTTTGTAATATACCTACAATGAAAGTATGTTTGGTTAAGGTGAATAGTAATATATGTTAATTTTTCAAATGCCATGTAAACAAAAGGCATAAATACAATTTTGGTCCCTTATTTTGCTTAATCTACAATTTTGGTCCTTACATTTTAAAATAGAGATATTTGATCCCTTATTTTAAAAAATCCGTAATTTTAGTCTTTGATTTCAAAATAGAGACGTTGCTTGTATCCTCTATAAAGAGCAAATTTGCCATCAGGTCCAGGGGCCTTGAAGGACTTCACGCTCATGACTTCACAACGAACTTCCTTCTTCATGATTAGAGCCATAAGAGTTTGGCACGCTCCTCACCCAAAAGGGGTGGAATACCATTCTGCATATCTGGTAAAGCATCCAGGTTATCGTTAGAAAACAAGTCCTAAAAATACCTGAAGGCCTCCTATTGTAAAATCATTGGGTCTGAATAATGAGCTATATGGTTAAAGAGATCATGATTCATGAATCTTATTTCTCCTCTTACGACCAATAGTTTGAATGTGGAAAAATTTAGTATTCCTATCCCTAAACTGTAGCCATTTTTCTTAGGACTCACGAAACCATATAAATTCATCCTAAAGTAACATCTCATCAAGTTTCTGTTGGAGGTTTTACTCAAAGTGTAACATACACTCCGAACATCTATATTCCAACTCCAATTAAACCCCTTTAGCCTTGCCTAAACTCCTCAATTTGATTTAAATTCTATTATTTGAAATGATAAAGGATATGATTATAAATTTTAAAAAAAGATAGATATAAATAATTTTGTTTGAATTATAAAAGATATAATATAAACATATAAGAAAAATAAATTACAAATGCATAAATATTATAAAATCACATTGTAAAGACATAATTATGTTTGAGTTTTAAAAATCATAAATTATAAAATATAAACTTTAAAACAGTAATCATAAAAAGATTGTCATCAATGAGTGTAGCTCAGTTGACAACACACATTGAGTTTGTGAAAAATGATATGTATTCGATTCCTGCATAATACAATATTGGAAAAAGGTGAAAAATCTTAAGTGTTACTAAACTCCAAACTGAATGATTATGGTTATTAATAAAAAAAATTGATATGCAAACAACCGAATAAGGATATTAGGCCTATTGTCAATGTTCAAAGACTAGGAAGAATTACATCTATAAGCCCTCTAAGTACATAACAAAGTTACTAACCGATGAGGGTGAAGATACACACAACTAAGCTAGATAGAATTAAATGCCTATATGATTCTGATTGACAACGTTGGAGGAGCAGAATAAGGTGCGTCCGAGGGTGAGGAATGAGACAACTTTAATTCTAAACTTCTGGCATCTTGTCTCATTCCCTTTGCTTATAAAAATGCAGGTCTCTGCATTACTGATGAAAGTGTGGAACTGTGTCCAACTTCTTTAAAAGTTAAAGAGATGTAGTTAGTAAACTCAAAGCAATTTCATGAATTACTCCAGATTCAAAGCATTGCTTTAAAAGACGTTTAATAGAGGTGACAATGACATGAGTAACATTTTTGCCATCCTTACTCAACTTCCTTGATCATTCTTCAGCTATCTTCACAATTTTATTTCCAATGTTAGCTCCATTGAAAAGTTCAATGAAAGCAGAAGGGATACTCTCCACACCGGATGATATGTCTTCAATCACCTCTATTTTCCCTGCTCGAAGGTAATCCAATGTTTTGGCAAAAAAGTCTGCAAAAAAATTCATAAAATCAGCTTCTAAAAATCCTCTGATGGTGATTCTTGTACACAACGTCCAAGATGTTTGGTGAAGCTCTCTTTCCAGCATCAGTATACTCAGATATTACCCCAAAGATAGTCACCCCTTCCAAATGCTTTCATATTAGCAACTGCTGCCTCCAGCATCTCACCCCCAACATTGTCAAAACATGTCAATTCCATCAGGAAAATACCTACAATATAAAATAAAAATACATCACATGCAAACAATTTGAAGTACTAGTTTTGAAACTTCTATATAGAAAAGGATGTACGATTATATTATCTGCCATCACTAAGAAACCCTTTAAGAGCAGAGTTTAGATCTGTTTCTTCCTTTAAGTTGAATGCATCATCAAATCTTAGCTTTTCTTTAAGCAATGCCACCTATGAATGTGTCAAATTACTCATGGATCAGGCTATTCAATTAATTGAAACCCAAGGTTCCAATTTATTGTAAAATCCAAATTAAACCTTACCTTGTTCTGGCTCCCAGCACAGCCAACAACATAGCAGCCCGATATTTTAGCATATTGGCCTACCAAATTTCCAACTGATCCAGAGACTGCTGAGACAAATACCTTTTCACCCTTCTGGGGTCTGCATAGGCTGATAGCCTACTAATTCCTGCAATAAAAAACGCACAAAAATAATTTGCATTTTTCAAACATGAGCACTACCCATACGGACCAGAAATGGACATTCACCATAATATTGCTATTTTTCCACATCGGGAATGTATTGAGTTCAAGCCTTTCTCTTTAGTTTCATTTTTTTAAAGCTATTTATTAAAGAACAATAATTTCTTTCAATGCCCATGCATACAACATTTAAGAAATAAATAATGCAAATTTCTAGCTATTCGAACCTGTTATGATTTTATATATTATGATTTAATTACTTATTTAATCTCTATAGTTACAAAAACTTTTTCATTTAATCCATATGCTTAAAAGCATCATATTTTAGTCATTTCACATACACATAATTTTTAATCCATTTTAGTTCTTGTATACATCATTTTAATTTCTTTTAGTCCTTACAATGATAATTAAAAGTGATTAATTTTTATTTATTTATAAATGTTAATTGTTAGTAATGATAGTTTTGTTAGCGAAGGAATATGAACATGTGAATATATGTAGAGATTAAATTTGCAATATTTTTTAAGTATAAGGACAAAAGAGAAAGTTTTTGTAATAGGAATTAAATGAGATATACTAAACCAGATATTATTTACCAAACTAAGACAACACGTGATAGTATTAGTGACAAGGCGTAAGCGGCAATGGTTACCCAGAACTCCAAGATAATAGGAGTGGAAATTCAGGGGACTCTATTTTGTGTACTCTGCTTTCTTCTTTAACCAAAATGTACTCTGCCAAAGTGCATTTTCCCATCACCAAATCATCTTTCTGAAACTTAGCATTCCCAGAAGCCACAACTTTTCCAACCACAGGAGCATCAAAAGCCTGGAAAATGCCATTAAAGAACAACAAAATTTGACTACCATATATAATCAGACTCGGACCCAAATCAATTCAAAAACTCTTTACACATGATGATTGGCACTCATTCTTCTAAAGTAACAAACTCATTCTAAATGATTAAATCAGCATCTATTATGCAGTACCAAAATAATTAGAGTAAATCACACGAAGCCCTGATGTTTGCTCTTATTACACCCGATAATACTCTTATTACACCCGATAATAAGGCAAACCTCGGGAAGAGTCCGTGTAATTATTCAAATAATAACTACCTCGCCTGGGTTTATTGTAACGCCTCTCTTTGCTTGATTGATTTTAAATGAAATTTCGTGACCATTTTGTATTAGAATGATTTTAGTTGTAAATTTTTTTTTTCAAAAAAGTTTCTTTTCTTCTTTGCTTTAAGTTTGTGATTGATTTGTAACATAAACGATTCGCCCTCACCACGGTACAATTATAATAAATAAATACAGTCCATGATACAGTCCTAAATATAGTGTCCAAAATAATATACATACTTTCTAACACAAATACATGCCACAGAGAATTACAAATCACAAC
>PYAF01002132.1:58024-81103 GCA_007407185.1 Glycine tomentella
TGATGTAATGCATGAATGATACTTAATGAAAAACATATAGAAACTTGGATCAACAGAAGACTTCTTTTCCTTTTACATTGAATCACAAATTTGATCTTCAAGCCTTCAAGCCTTCAAGCATGTTGAAAGCCAAAACTATTCCAAGTCTTTAATCTTCAAAAAACTCCCCCTTAGTTCAGTAGTCTTTCAAATCAACAACAGCTACAAAACGAAGTGTCCAACCTTAAAAAGGAATCGAATAAAGATGCCCACAAGCCTAAAGAAAGAACATGTGAAGCGAGAGGCCCTCAATATGGTTATTACACTTCACTCAATACCACAAGACCTAGAGTGCTTGAACAAGCTTTGGCTACTGAGGTGATGGTCATGCGAAAGTGAGCTAACACACCAACCAGGGTCGATCCCTCTAAACACTGCTAGTACCATAGAAACCGGGGGCACTCGACTGAAGAATACATGACATTAAAAGATAAGATTGAAGATCTCATCAAGAAGGGTTGCCTGAAAGACTTTGTCCATAAGTCACAACCCAATTATCATATAACCTCAAAAAGGTACTGAGACCATGATAAGGGTCACAAATTATATAATGATAGGTCGAGAAGAGATGAAAGGCCAAAGAGTCGCTCTAGGGAGAGGGACAAAAAAATAGATCAACCTAGAAGGGTCATAAACACCATCGCTGGAGGTTTTGCAGGAAGGGTGCACCTCCTTGACAAGGAAAAAACATTTGCACAATATTCTATCTGTAAACATGGTTGCAATGCGAAACAGAGTTGACATGCCTGACATAACCTTCACAAGTGTTGACTTTAAGGGTATGGATCCTAAACAAGATGATCCCATCATCATAACAATCAAGGTAGTTCCTGGTAAGTTTTAGCTTTTACATGCCATTCAATTGAAGGCATATGTAATTTTTAGATGTCTAAGAGTTTCATCTTATGATCCATTGCATTGTATAAACATCATTCATTGGCTTGCATTCATGGTTTTCATAAAAGCATATGTTTTGTGAAAAAGCTTTAAGTTTTCATGATTGCATAAAAAGCCAAGTGCTTATTGCTTAAGTTTTGAAAAAACTATTTCGCACTGCTTTAATCGATTACCAGCTCATGGTAATCTATTACCTAAGCTTTGATGAACACTTTAATTGATTAGCTCTATGTTGTAATCGATTACACTGCACAATCACAAGATTGGTAAACCATATGCATTCATATACATTGAATCATCAGGTTGTCTCTCTCCATTAAACTTTGTTTGTAATTCATTTTAAAATTTCAGTTTGTTTGTAACTATTATAATAAGTTTCTTAAGGCTTTTCTAGAGTAGGTTTATCTAGAGGAAAGAGTAGAGTGTCTTGATCACTAAGAGTCTAAGGGAGTTAGATTTCTGATCTTAATATAATTTTGATTAAGGGTGATTGTTATAAGCTTGTAAGAAAAGAATATTGTGAATAGTGGAACTCTAACTAAGTTGGTTAGAAGAAACTGGATGTAGCTTCTCAAGGGTGAAAAGTGAACCAGTATATTTCTTGGTGTTGAATACTTACTCTTTATCTCTTCTTGCTATCATTAATTGTCATTCATTTGGATAATCTTTATAGAATCAACAAAAATATATGTTCAGCTATTACTTTCTTTGACGATTGGTATTTGATTGACTGAAAGTTATCAAAGGGTATTTTTGTGATGCGATCCTTAATACTCCGATTGTTTCAAAAGAACAAGTTTAAACCAATTCACCCCCTTTTGGTTATTGTGTGTGTTCATACTATTTTCAATTGGTATCAAGAGCAGGTTCTTGAGTGTTATTCAAGATCACTATCTTTTTTCAAAGAAAATGAATACCACACAAATTACCTTCAAAGAGGGTGTCTCCCTCAATCGTCCTTTGATGTTTGAAGGAGAGCATTTTAGTTTTTGGAAAAACAAAATGCATATATTCATTCAATCAAATGACCCTGGTGCATGAAATGCAATAGAAAAAGGTCATTTGATTCCAATAAAAACTGTTGATCATGAAATGATTCCCAAAGAATGGGATGATATGACAAATGCAAAAAATATGATAACTTCTGCATTATCATCTAATGAATTTTCAGGACTGTTAGGTGTAAAAGTGCGAAGGAGATGTGAGAAATGTTGAAAATTAATCATGAAGGTACAGATGAAGTTAGAAGATCAAGGAAGCATGCCTTGATTCATGAGTATGAGATTTCAAGATGAACACAACTGAAAACATATCTCAACTTCAAACAAGATTCACTCACATTGTAAATCATCTTCTTGGTCTTGGAAATATATTTGATGTTGAAGAATTAAACATCAAGATCTTGAAATGCCTAACAAGACCATGGCAACCAAAGGTTACAGCAATCAAAAAGTCTAAAGATCTATCAAAGATGTCCATGATTGCACTATTTGGTAAGTTACTTGAGTATGAATTAGAAATTTCTCAATTAACACGTGCAGAAGATGCAGACAAGAAACAAAAGTGTATTGCCTTGAAAGCTGCATCCTCAAATGTGGAAAAAGAAGAAGACTCAAGTGAAGATGAAGGTGATGAGAATCTGAATCTAATAGTCAAAAGATTCAGTAAATTCATGAAGAAGAACAAGAACATAAAGTTCACAAAGTTCAACAAAAGAGGTGACAACAGCAACAACACCAACTACAATTGCTTTGAATGTGGTAAGCAAGGCCATATTAAATCTGAATGTCATATATTTTTAAAGAAGTAGTTAGGTGAGAAGAAAGAAAAGAAAGAAGGAAAACCAAAGAAAGCCTACATATGGGAAGAAAATGCATCAATAACTTCTGAATCTTCTAGTGAGAATGAAGAAGCAAATGTATGTCTAACATCAACAATTGATGAAGATGAAGAATTCTCAAGTGCTGAATCAGAAGTAAATCCTGAACTTGATCAATTTATTTATGCTTTTAATGAGATGCATGAGGAGGCTCAAAAACTTGCAATCTCCAACAATAAGGTAAAAGGTAACCTTAAATGGCATACCACTAAACTTGCTTCAATGCAAGTTGAACTTTGTAACTTGAAACAAGAGAATGAGAAACTTGTTTCAAGCTACAAAGCTAATAGGTGTGTGTGTGCCTCTTCTTCATCAAATGTACGATAAATGCAAAGCTTTACAAAAAGAGTTTGATGATTTCAAAAGGAGTCAATCGGAAAAATATATGTTATTGCTTTCAGAAAATTCTTACTTGGTTGATCTTTTGAAAAAGCTTTATAGAGGAAAATGCAGTTTAGATCAAATGCGAGGTGTACAAAAGTTTGTTGGAGATAGATCTGGATTGGGTGAGAAGTGAACCGATATATTTCTTGGTGTTGAATACTTTCTCTTTATCTCTTCTTGCTATCATTAATTGTCATTCATTTGGATAATCTTTTCAGAATCAACAAAAATATATTTTCAGCTATTACTTTCTTTGATGATTGATATTTGATTGACTGAAAGTTATCAAAGGGTGTTTTTGTGATACGATCCTTAATACTCTGATTGTTTTAAAAGACCAAGTTTAAACCAATTCATCCCCTCTTGGTTATTGTGTGTGTTCATATTATTTTCAAAAGTGTGTACTCAGAGTGGAGGAGGTAAATTCTTGGGTTTCATGCTTTCCCATAAGGGGATCCAAGCAAATCCAGATAAGTGTCAGGCCATTATTGACATGAGAAGTCTAAGGAATCTCAAAGATATCCAAAGGCTCATTGGTCGGATAGCTTCCTTGACAAGATTCTCACCTAGAATAGCAGAAAAGGCCAAATGCATCATGAACTTGTTTAAAAAAGAAAAGATGTTCCAATGGGATCAATAATGTGAGGACATTTTCCAAGCACTAAAAATAACACTAGCCACATTACCACTCTTGGCCAAGCCTGACATCTAGGAAAAGTTGATCATGTTAGACTCAGGGGGAGCTAGAGAGGATCAATGAAGCTGAGGTTCTTAGACATTAAGATGTTTAGGCTTTTTACATGCCAATTCAATTGAATGACATATGTAATTTGTGTATATCTAAGTGAAAACAATATGAGCACACACAATAACCAAGGGAGGGACGGTGAATTGGTTAAAATAGGGTCTTTAAAATTTCTTTAAAACAAGCAGCGGGTTTAGGATCGTATCACAAGTACACCATTGAAAAACAAATTTTCAGTCAATCAAAACTCACCTTCACAGAAAGCAATAGTAGAAAAACTTTATCTGTTGATATTCAAATGATTATCCAAAGACTAACAATCAATGACAAAAATATGAGATTGAGAGAAAGTAATTAACACAAAGAGCTATATTGGTTCACCCCTCAACAAGAGAAGCTACATATAATTTCTTCTAACCAAACCTTGATTAGAGTTCCACTATTAACAAAATATGTTCTTTACAAGCTTACAAAAGATCACCCTTTATCAACCCTAGATAAAGAACTGAAATCTAAAATCCTATTAGACTTCTAATGATCAAGACATAGAGAACCTTCTCTACTCTTCCCTCTAAAGAACCCTACTCTAGAAAAGCTTAACGAACCTTTTTGAAATAGCAACTTACAAGCTGAAATGTAAAAAAAAAATTACACACAGAAACTAATGGAGAGAAAGAACTTGATGATCCATAGTATATGAATGCATATGATTACAAATGTTGATCAAGGTTGAAAGCAAATAAGTTTCAAACCAAACTCTCCAAGAGCTTCTTAAAATCTTGTCCAAGAGAAAATCTTTCAATGAAACATGAATATTGGAATTTGTGGACAAGAGCTTTAAAACTCATAATATCCTTTCTCACTTTCAAAAGGCTTTTTAAAACTATGAAAATCTTGAATTGTAATGATCTTATAAAATTAAAAGACCCAACAACTATTTATAAAAGACTGTTGTAACTAAATGTAATCGATTAAATCACCAATGTAATCTATTAAAAACAAATTCAATCAATTAAAATGTTCTTCAGCTTTCTGGAAAAGATATATGAGCAAAGTAATCGATTAAATCACCATGTAATCGATTCACACAAATAGTCTTATTTTCCAAAATGCGCCAAGTAATCGATTACGATTAGATGGTAATCGATTAACACATGAATGACCTATTATGTGTTTTGTACTATGTAATCGATTACTGTTACCTTGTAATCGATTAATTAGTTCTTCATGGCTTAAGTAATAGATTACCAAATTCTGGTAATCGATTAAGTCAGTGTAAAAAGTAGTTTTTCCAAAACTTAACCATGAGTACTTGGCTTTTATGCAATCATGAAATCTTAAAGCTTTTTCACAAACCATGTTGTTTTGTAAAAAACTATGTATGCATGCCAATGAATGATGTTTATGCAATGCAAAGGATCATAGGATGAAACTCTTGATCAACTAACAAATTACATAGGCCTTCAATTGAATGACATGTAAAAAGCTAAAACTTGTCTAAGATAAAGAGCCTTTTCATCTTGATCCTCTTTAAGCTCCCCCTGTGCCTAACAATCTCCCCATTTTTGGCTTTGATCATGCCAAAATTCAATTGAACATATTTAGCCTTCAATTGCTTCTAAGGGAGCTAGGAGTTTTATACTTGATATCTGAAATCAATTCAGCTTTTGCCAAGAACAAGTATCAAGCATACTTTGTATAAACAATGTATATTCATTTTATTGCTCCCCCTATCTTAGATAATATGATATTAAATTCAGATAGGAGCAATAAACAATTCAGAGTAAATCAGATAAGGATTTAATTATGTTTATTTTTCTCCCCTCAATATGTTAATATGTTCTTATATTTAACCCCCTTTTGGCTTATGCAAGTCAAAAAATAATCAAGTGATATATGAGATACGCAAAGGAAGATATAAACACCATAAAAGGAATTTTATTCCTTAAGGATAGGTGCAAAACAAGAGACATGCAAGTAAAGACTTTGAAATAGTCTTCTTCCTTAAGTAATCGATTAATAAGACATTGTAATCGATTACTCCAAAGAGATTTTGATTCTAGATTGCATTTAAACCACAAGTAATCGATTAATTCATCACAATAATCGATTACTCCAGGAAGGTTTTCATTTTGAAAAGCACTGAAAGTACCAAGTAATCGATTAATTCGCACTATAATCGATTACTCCAGTGTTTTGGCTCTAAGATTATCTCTAAGCCTCAAATAATCGATTAAGACTTATAGTAATCGATTAAAGTAGACAATTATGCAGATAGAACAATGTTTTTCAATAGCTTTTCGAATTTCAAGTATAAGGATGAATAGCCAATCTAGATGGTATATCATGTACTCAGGCACATATAAGCATGCTAGCATATATTAGATTCATCAAAAATACCTAGCATGTTTCTACGATCATAGAATCTATCTCTAGATAAGGGTTTGGGATATCGACCAATTGATTATTAGTATCAATAAACTCAATTTTGATTACCCTTTTGGATGTGATCCTTGAAAAAATGATGCATGATCTCTATGTGCTGGAGTCCACTCCATTTGTTTTTAAGTAGGCAATTCACTGATCAATCTCTGCATTTGATTCATCTTTTTCCTTCTCATTTCTCTTTATTGTTATCTTCATAAGTGACAAATCCTCCATCTTTAAGAGTCAAATTTGTAAGTATAGACATGTCACCTGTCATGTGTTTAGAGCATCTTATGTCTAAGTACCATAAAGATGATTTTGCTCTAAGACACACCTGCAAAAATCAAATTAAGTGTCAAAGAAAGGTACCCAATTCAGGTTGGGTCCATAAGGGTTAGTTGGTTTTCTCCTTTTCTTTGGAACCCAAATATAATCTCCATTAGGCACATAGAACCTTCTAGTATATCACCAATGAGATGTATGACTTTTCTTCATGTAGTAATTGCAAGTAACAAATTTTGATGCTCTTTCAAAATGAATCATTTGATTATGCTTTGTTTTTGAAAAGCCTATTTGATTCTTCTATTTTGGTGATACAAACTTGGTTTTTCCAAAAGGTTTTGCTTCATGTTTGTAACTCAAACCAGAAGTATCTCCAGCATATTTTTGTACACTTAGCATTTGATCTAAAGTGCATTTTCCTCTATAAAGATTTTCAACAAATCAACTAAAAATTTTCTAAAAACAATTGCATATATTTTTCAGATTGACTCCTTTTGAAATCATCTAATTCTTTTTTCTAAAGTTTTGCATTTATCTACATTTGATGAAGAAGAAGCTCACTCACACACCCATTGGCTTTGTAGCTTGAAAGAAGTTTTTGATTCTCTTCTTTCAACTTACAAAGTTCAGCTTGCTGTTCAGCAAGTTTATTGGTATGCCATTTAAGGTTACCTTTCAGCATATTGTTGGATTTTGAAAGCTTTTGAGCCTCTTCATGCATATCATGGAAAGCATCAAAAAGTTGATAAAGTTCAGAGTTTACTTCTGATTCACAACTTGAGAGTTCTTCATCTTCACTAATTATGGAAGTGAAGCATACATTAGCCTTTTCATTCTCACTAGATGAATCAGATGTTGTTGAGGCATTGTCTTCCCATTCATTGCAGGCTTTCTTTGATTTCTTTTCATCTAATTGCATCTTCAAAAATATAGGACATTCAAATTTAAAATAGTCTTGCTTACCACATTCGAAGCAGGTGAAGTTTGTGTTGCTGTTGTTGTTGTCATTTCTTTTGTTGAACTTTGACAACTTCTGATTTTTTTTGTTCTTCATGAACTTGCTGAATCTTTTTACTATTAGGTTCAAATTCTCATCACCATCTTCTTCACTTGAGTCTTCTTCTTTTTCCACATTAGAAGATGCAGCTTTCAAAGCTATAGTCTTTTGCTTTTTATCTGTATTTACATCATGTGTTAATTGAAGCAATTCTAATTCATACTTAATAAGCCTACCAAATAATGCAGCCATGGCCATCTTGGACAAATCTTTTGATTCCTTGATTGTTGTCACTTTTGGTCTCCATGGTCTTGTTAGACAAGATTTTGATGTTTAACTCTTCAGCATCAAATATCTGCTCAAGACCAAGAAGATGATTTACAATGTGAGTGAATCTTGTTTGGAGCTTAGATATGTTTTCTGTAGTGTTCATCTTGAATATTTCATATTCCTGAATAAAGGCATGCTTCCTTGATCTTCTGACTTTATCTGTCCCTTCATGAGTGACTTCCAACATCTCCTACATCTTTTTTGTGCTTTTACACCTAACAGTTCTAAAGAATTCATTAAAAGAAAGTGCAGAAGTAATCATGTTCTTAGCTTTAAAATTATATTGAACAACTCTCTTTTATGCATTTGTCATCTCATCCCATTCTTTGGGAATCATATTATTACCAACAATTTCCATAGGAACCAAAGGACCTTTTTCTATTGCATTCCATGCACCAGGGTCATTTGATTGGATGAATATCTGCATTCTATTTTTTCCAAAAACTGAAATTCTCTCCTTCAAACATCGGAGGACAAATGAGGGAGGCACCTTCTTTGAAGGTAATATGTGTGGTATTCATTTTCTTTAAAAAAATTCCTTAAAAAAGATAGTGATCTTGAATAACACTCAAAAACCTGCTCTTGATGCCAATTGAAAATAATATGAACACACACAATAACCCAAGAGGGGGTGAATTGGTTAAAACAGGATCTTCAATATTTCTTTAAAACAAGCAGCAGATTTAGGATCGTACCACAAGTACACCATTGAAAAATCAATTTTCAGTCAATCAAAACTCACCTTTCCCAGAAAGCAATAATAGAAAAAGTTTATCTGTTGATATTCATATGATTATCCAAAGGCTAACAATCAATGACATAAAGATTAGATTGAGAGAAAGTAATTAACACAAAGAGCTATATTAGTTCACCCCTCAACAAGAGAATCTACATCCAGCTTCTTCTAACTGATTAGAGTTCCACTATTAACAAAATTTGTTCTTTACAAGTTTACAAAAGATCACCCTTTATCAACCCTAGATAAAGAACTGAAATCTAAAACGCTATTAAACTTCTAATAATCAAGACATAGAGAACCCTTCTCTACTCTTCCCTCTACAAAAGCTTAGAGAACCCTTTTGAAATAGCAACTTATAAATTGAAATGTAAAAACAAATTACACACATAAACTAATGGAGAGGAACAACCTGATGATCCACAGTATATGAATGTATATAATTATCAATCTTGATCAAGGTTGAAAGCAAATAAGTTTCAGACCAAACTCTCCAAGAGCTTCTTAAAATCTTGTCCAAGAGAAAATCTTTCAATGAAACATGAATATTAAGATTTGTGAACAAGAGGTTCAGAACTCATAATATCCTTTCTCACTTTCAAAAGGCTTTTTAAAACTATGAAAATCTCGAATTGTAATGATCTTATAAAATCAAAACACCCAACAACTATTTATAAAAGACTGTTGTAACTAAATGTAATCGATTAAATCGCCAATGTAATCGATTAAAACCACTCATGTAATCGATTAAAAATAAATTCAATCAATTAAAATGTTACTTCAGCTTTCTAGAAAAGATATATGAGCAAAGTAATCGATTAAATCATCATGTAATCGATTAACACAAATAGTCTTATTTTCCAAAACGCGCCAAGTAATCGATTTCGATTTGATGGTAATCGATTAACACATGAATAACCTATTATGTGTTTTGTACTATGTAATCGATTATTGTTACCTTGTAATCGATTAATTAGTTCTTCATTGCTTAAGTAATAAATTACCAAATTCTGGTAATCGATTAAGTCAATGTAAAAAGTAGTTTTTCCAAAACTTAACCATGAGTACTTGGCTTTTATGCAATCATGAAATCTTAAAGCTTTTTCCCAAACCATGTTGTTTTGTAAAGAAAACTATGTATGCATGCCAATGAATGATATTTATGCAATGCAAAGGATCATAGGATGAAACTCTTGATCAACTAACAAATTGCATATGTCTTCAATTGAATGGCATGTAAAAAGCTAAAACTTATCTAAGATAAAGAGCCTCCTCATCTTGATCCTATTCAAGCTCCCCTTGTGTCTAACACAACTCCTCTTAAATTGTTCATTTGAGCCATGTCAACATTACTCATTCGTCTTTGGCTTGCCAACATAGTACATTATAAATCTACCAATAACTCATGGTTCAACTTAGTAACATACCAACGCTCAACAAATAGATGAATGTCTCCTAAAATAAGCTTTACAATCAAATCTGGTATCTTTCTTGCATAATGCTTTCATTTTTCCCTTTGCCATCGTAAATCTTGTCTATAACACATAAATTGCTATTGAAAAACCTTACATTTGTTGCTTTTTAACATCGAACCTTTGCGATCACTAAATTCATTTGCTTTATCATACCATTCGTAAAATGTAAAGGCTAACTCTAAACTTGGAAATTCATAATACTTAATTTGAGATGGACAAAAGTTCATCAAATCCATTTCCATAATATGTTGAAAACTATCAATGATAGTAACAGTTATAGGATGGTTCGTCATATTAGCTACCAAATTGAACCTCAATTTCTTCCTCATTTTCTTTCTCCCCTTCGTCCTCGACTTCTTTATCTCCTACATCACACAACACCTCTTCCAATTTCTGCAAAGTGAACCAAAAACAAAACATTCATTGATAAACAGTTCAAAAAAATCTAGATTGAAAATCACATTGGGAGTGTGATGGTGGGGTGCATAGGTGGTGTCGTGCTGGAATCAACATATGAAGGGGACATCGGTGGGAAATGATTGAAGGGGGGAGTTAGGGAGGTGAGGGGTGAGGGTTTCAAATTTAGGGATTGGACTAACATTAGGAGTGTTTGATTATTTTTTTTGTGTACGTAAGGGAGTGTTTGATGATTGTTTATTCTTAGGGATCATTGAGAATGTTTGCTTTGGAGATGAAGATGAGGGAGGAGGAAGGAGGAAAGAGAAGGGAGAAGAAAAAGAGGAAGATGAAGGATTTTTTCTTTACATTTTATGGTGATTTTTAGCTGTCAATATCTTTATTTCAATAACGATATTATGTTTGCATTGATGGAAGGATCATTTTGATCATCTTTTAAAACATAAAGGATCAAAATGATCTTTCCAAAAGATAAATGAACAAATTAAATAAAAATAAAATAAATGACTAAATAAATTGTTTGACCTAATTTAAATATTTATAAAATATAGAAAATTAATACATCATGACAAAAAGATTTGATTGCGTATCTTTCAAGTCTTCTTAGTATTTTGACTATAAATTTTCTAAAATATTTTTCTTCTTCTAATTTTAGCCCTTAGAAGATGTTATATATGGCCATGATGTTTCTTACCACTCACAGCTAATCAGCTTAATAGTTTGTGGAAATTTTCATCACTTGTCATGACCACAATCTCAACAATGATTTTGGACCAAATATTTATAAGAAATAATTTAAATTAATTATCTATCAAAATAAATAGGATTTATAAGATTTGCTAAAATAAATAGTTAAAAATTATAAGATTGATTTAATAGTTTAAAAAAAAACAGAAAAGAGAGATAATTAGTTCTATTTTTTTCACTAAAAAAAATAATAAACTAAAACTATTATGTATCGATAAAAAAATATCTATCAAAATAAATATAAAACATAATTATGTGCATATAAATTGACTATTTTTCAAAATAATATTAGAAAACAAAATATTTACCAAAATAATAGAAAATAAAAATAATTCATCTTTTTTGGATGATTTTGACCACGTAATATTAATAGTATAGTAATTATTTCATAAACACTATGAAGAAATATTGATTAAATATAATATAATATAATAATATATATTATAAAATTTAAAATATCAATATTGATAATATTATAAATATTTCATAGATGATAATTTTTAAAATGACTGCACTATATTTGTACTCTTATACTATATTTTTTTAAATATTAATAAGATAAGTTATTTCTTTCATTTTAAAAAGAGGCCAGTAATTTGGTGTCATTTATTTTTAAATTCTATTTTGAAAACATGTAGAATATCAGAAATAAAAATTTCTATTTTTTAAAATATATAAACACGAATTCTAGTCTTCTTCTTTTTTCAAAAATATTATTAAAAAACAAGTATAAAATATTTATTATATTATTTTTATGTCAATATTTTTATATTATTAATATTTGAAATTTTATATTAATTATATTATTATATTAAAAATATTATTTTTAAAAATCTTTCACTTTAAAAAGATAAATATTTTGATTTTCCTCTTTGGTTTATTTCAAAAAATTAATTTTTTTAAAAAATAGAATATAAAATTCATAATATATAATATATTTTTATCATATTTCTATTCAATATTTTAATTATAAATGAATTATTATATTGTATTGAATTGTTAAGTATACATGAAATATAATCAAAATGGAAAATATTTATTAATCAACATGTTACGGATATTTTATATTGGACCAAAGGCCAAAAGGCCCAAGGCAGCTAAAAACAAGTTATTTAGGGAAAGATTAAAGAAGATTGAAATCCTAAATATTTACAGAATCAAGGAAGATACAGAAGGTTATTTTTACATCAAATATCCAGAATATTTGCTCATCTTTCAGAAGATCATGATCAAGAATAGAAATAGTTTCCTTATTTTTCCACAGGTCAGTAAGCATAAAAGGTCATTCTCCCCATGGGTGCAAGGTACACACATACTGTTACTCTCTCTTTTCCATTCTCACAGTGCACACACCCCACGTCCAATTTGTGGTTCGTTTGTACTGTGATCTTCTTCCTGGAGTTGTTTTAATCTTCGTAAACACCTTCAGAGAGAGAGTTTGATCCTATATTGATTTCTGGCATATTGCTGGATTTCCGTTTTTAAGGAACGAAACATTGGCGCCGTCTGTGGGGAACGTTAAACTTCGATTCCCACAATGGTAAACACGAGAAGACACCAGCTTGAAGGCCCACCCGAGGCTAGCCGATCACGATCGGTCCGGGTGGAGGACGCTTTGACGGATACAGCTTCATCACGAGCGCAGAATGACCCGCCCCCCGCACCTACCGAAAACCCATTACCCGCACCGGCTGAGGTAGATCAATAATCTTTGCAGCGCTTCACCAGCAATGCGTTGCAGTCCATTCTGTCGCGGATTGAACGGCTCGAGAGACGACATGCCCTTCAGCAGCAAGAGGATATGAATCATATGCTGGCACAATTAGATGAACGTTGTGCAAGATGGACATTGGGCGAGCATGACCGATTACGAACGATGGAGCAACGCCTTGGCCGTATGGAGTTACCACCCCAGGAGCCGACGATTCACCCTGGCCTGCCCCCCCCCCCCCGGCCGAGAACATGCATAACCCAGAACTACACCATGAGCCGCCCAGAGCCGAGTTCCCACATCCAATTGCGTTCAGGAGAAGCCCACAGGATGCATTACGGAGCTCGGCTTACCAGCCGGAAGGAGGTGCCGAGGTCTACAGGAGGAAGTACAGGCGCGGACAGCACAATAATAGTCTGTTTGTGGACGAGATCGTCAACGCCCAGTTTCTGGAGGATTTCGATGGATCTTTCCTGTCGAAGTATGATGAGAGCCAGGATCCGCAGGTGCACATAGACAAGTTCGACATGCAGATGTGTCTCCGGGGGATTGAGGAGCCGATTATCTCTCGGATATTCGTTACTACTCTGACCGGGGCGGCTCAGACATGGTTTGACTCGTTACCACCCCAATCAATTCGTAATTTTGAGGACTTTGGCCAAAAAAATTTTGCTCAATTTTGCAACGAGCAGAAACAGCCCAAGTCCGAGTTTGTTCTGGGCAAAATCCGACAGCATCGGGGGGAGACATTGCAGAGCTATTTGGACCGGTTTAAGGAGGCCGCCTTACAAGTGCAAGGCCTGGAGGAAAAGGTGCACGTCCATTTGCTATCGGCCGGACTCAACGGGTCATCTCGGTTGGCAAAATCTATCTATAAAGACCCTGTTAGAACTTTACTGGATTTCAGAGTCCGATCAAAAAAATAGCTGGAGCTGGAACAGATGGAGATTGCCAACACTGCTCCCAAGAGAAAGGTTTCACCACCAAAACATCGCCCACATATGGGGAATATGACCCCAATAGGAGTTTGAAAGTTGGCCATAGACTGGGGAGATACGAGACCAAATATGACAAATACACCCCGCTGAACACCTCTCGGGCGCAAGTGTGGAGGGAAGTAGCTTTGACTGAAATGAAGAAAGTAGACCGACCTCGACCGGTGTTCAAGAAGATCGGCTTTGACCATTCTCGTTTTTGTGAGTTTCACAATGGCCTAGGACACACTACCGACCAATGCTGGGACTTGAGGGATGCTATAGAGAAATTCATCCGAGAAGGAAAGTTGAGACGGTATGTGATCAAAACCCAGGGGCAACAGGGAAAACGTAAAGGCAATCCCAATGATGAGGTGAAAGGCCGAGATGAGAAGAGGAAGAAGATGGATGAAGAGGAATTTCCAGAGCCAGAGTTCGAGTGCAATGTCATTACTGGTGCTATGGGAGGAGGAGGTGACACTGCCAATCAACGTCGTAAGTACCTCAGAGAAGTCCTGACAGTGAGGGAACAACCCAAGTTTAAAACCACCAGTGACAAGGCTGAGCCACCCTTGCTTTATTTTACCAGAGAGGACCTGGCCGATGTGATACCGGGACATGAGGACGGCTTGGTCATAACTGGGACCATAGCCAATTGTCGAGTTAAAAAGATATTTGTTGATAATGGCAGTTGTGCCGATATTATATCCTAGTCGGCATTCAAAAAGATGAACCTGGACGAGGAAGATTTGAAGCCGTGTCAAACACTGTTATCGGGCTTCAATGGCTAGAATACCGCACTCAAAGGCTCCATCGAGGTTTCAAGTCAGAAAGGGTTAAATTCGTGGTAGGGGAGTTTCCTTCCCCCTACAATGTGATTCTTGGAAGGCCCACCCTCCATAAGTGGGATATTTTGATGTCCACCAAGCACCAAAAAATGAAGTTGGTAGGAAGTAACGGCAAAGTAATTACTATTTGCGAAGATCAAAGGGAGTCTCGCCAATGTTATTTCAATGCTGTAAAGGAAAGTGGAGTCGGCCCCTCTTCAGTGCCAAGTTGTCAAGAGGGCCGAGAAGAATCAAAGAGAACGAACGGAAAGCAGGTAAAGCCTATAAACCTGGTGGAGCTTGATGTACGAGAGAAAGTGGAGGAATGGAGGCCTGAGCCAGCCGACGAGCTTATGGATATTCAGATCGGCCCAGAAGCCACCCAAGTCACTAAGATTGGGATGATAACTGATCCAGTTGCACGGGCCGAGTTGATAAAGTGTCTCAAAGATAACTGAGATGTTTTTGCGTGGAAAGCTTCAGAAATTCCTGGGATAGATCCTGCATTCTGCCGCCACAGATTATCCATGTACCCTGATACAAAACCAGTGGCCCAAAAGAAAAGGATCTCGGCCTTGAACGGAAGCAAGCACTGGAGAAGCATATCCGAGAACTGTTGGATGCTGGTTTCATACAAGAAATCCAGTACACTACATGGCTGTCTAATGTGGTGATGGTCAAAAAGCCCAACGGCAAGTGGCGAGTGTGTGTTGATTATACTGATGTTAACAAAGTGTGTCCCAAAGACTCCTACCCCATGCCGAGCATAGACCAGTTGGTGGACAATTCTTCCGGGTTCAAGCTCCTGTCTTTTATGGATGCATATTCTGGGTACAATCAAATCCCGATGTATCCAGGAGATCGGGAGAAGACGGCCTTCAGGGGTGGAGAAGCCAACTACTGTTACACCGTAATGCCTTTTGGTTTGAAGAATGCCGGGGCCACATACCAGCGCATGATGAATAAGGTGTTTGCCCAGCAGATCGGTCGGAATGTAGAAGTATACATTGATGACATGATTGTTAAGACCGTTTCCACCGGAGATCATGTCCGAGATTTGCAGGAGACATTTTCCAGGCTGAGAGAAAGCAACATCCGGCTGAACCTGCTCAAGTGTGCTTTTGGGGTGACGGCAGGGAAATTCCTAGGTTTTATGCTGACCCATAGAGGAATAGAAGTTAATCCGGACAAGTGTGCGACAGTCCCAAACATGAAATTTCCGGCGACTAAAAATGAGGTACAGTAACTGACTGGCAGGCTGGCGGCCTTAACAAGATTTCTCCCCAAGTCAGCAAAAGGCCCTTCCATTTTTCAGGCTGCTAAAAAAGGAAGCTCAGATCGGATGGAGCCCGAAATGTGAGGCCGCTTTTCAGGAAATCAAGAAGTGTCTTTCCTCACCACCGGTGTTTTCTAAATCGGAACCTGGTGAAACTTATTTTATACTTGTCTGTGGGCGAGGAGGTGGTGAGTGCCGTGTTGGTTAGGGAGACCGGCAAGACTCAGCTACCTGTATATTTCATAAGCCGAGCTTTGAAGTGCTCGGAGTTGAGGTATCAGAAGTTGGAGAAGGTAGCTTTTGCACTTTTAGTGGCGGCTAAAAGACTGCGTCCATATTTCCAGGGCCACACTATTACAGTACGTACCGACCAGCCGATCCGGCAAGTTCTTCACAAACCGGACTTAGGAGGAAGAATGATGAACTGGGCAATACAGTTGTCCGAGTTTGATTTAAAATACGAGCCCGACATGCTATCAAAGCCCAAGCTTTGGCCGACTTCTTGGTTGAACTCACCCGATACCTCGGCCAACGAGGAGGTATGGACCCTCTTTGTGGACGGATCATCTAACACAAAGGGGAGCGGAGCAGGAATCATAGTAGAAAATCCACAGGGAATATCAGTAGAGCAGTCTCTGCGGCTCAATTTCCCGACATCAAATAATCAGGCTAAGTACGAGGCCTTGATAGCCGAATTGATCTCGGCCAAAGAGCAAGAGCCCAAGAGGTGAAAGTTTTCACAGATTCCCAACTCGTAGCAGTCCAGATTGAAGGTAAATATCAGGCCAAGGGTCCCTTGTTGATCAAATACTTGGCAAGGGTCAGGGAGATTATTGCCGAGTTCGATGAAGTCGCCATCTCCCATATCCCCCGAGAAGAAAACATGAGGGCTGATATATTTATTGTCTAAGCTAGCAAGCACCAAGTACGCGGGCAACCATAGAACAATCATCCAACAAGAGCTGGCTTATCCCACTTGCATCATGATGATATCGACCGAGTCCGACTGGAGGCAGCCTATTATTAGGTATTTGGAGCAGGGAGTGATCCCAGATGATGACGCCGAGGCCAAAAAGTTAATTCGAGATGCCATTCTATATACCACCCTGGAAGGCGAGCTGTATCGCAAGGGTCCACACACCCCCATGTTGCTTTGCGTTGGACCTGACCGAGCAGAATATATCTTGGCCAAGATACATGAGGGCATCAACGGCCAACATATGGGGGCTAAGGCATTAGCAGTAAAAGCTATTCGGGCCGGGTACTTTTGGTCGACTATGAAGGCAGACGCCCAGGATCACGTGAAGAAATGCGAAATTTGTCAGAAGCACGCTAAGATAATATGGTCCCCCCCGTCCGAGTTGACAATTATCACCTCTCCCTGGCCTTTCTACAGATGGGAGATGGATCTACTGGGTCCTTTCAAAGCTGCCGAGGGTCAGCTGAAATGGCTCATTGTAGCTGTTGATTATTTCACAAAATGGATAGAAGCAGAGCCATTAGCCACCATTACCTCGGCCCGGGTCCAGATATTTTTTGAAAGGAACATTATTTCCCGATTCGGGATCCCGGCCGAAATCGTCACAGATAACGGGACTCAATTCACCGATAAGAAGTTCAGAGAGATGATGGCCGACTTTCATGTTAAGCACCATTTCTCATCCGTCGAACATCCATAGTCTAATGGCCAGGCCAAGGCTGCCAATAAAGTTATTTTGGAAGGACTCAGAAAGAGGATGTATGACGCCGGAGGAAGTTGGGTGGAGCAGCTGTACTATGTCCTATGGGCACATCGGACCACGGCCCAATTGAGATCGGATAGCCCTCTTGGAGGAGAATGATGATGCTCAAAGGAGGAGAGGAAGTTAATAATGTGGCCTTGATCACCGAGCTGGAGTTGATAGATGAAACCCGAGCTCAGGCACATATTCGAGATGTAGCCGCAAAGCAGTTGGTGGCCAGGAGATTCAACAGAAAGATCAGGCCGAGATCCTTTGAAAAAGGTGATCTGGTCTTAAGGAGAGCGGACATCGGCAATAAGAATGCTCAGGACGGAAAGCTGGCGGCTAACTGGGAAGGACCATACCGAGTC
Organism: Glycine tomentella; assembly: GCA_007407185.1. Lineage (NCBI taxonomy): Eukaryota > Viridiplantae > Streptophyta > Magnoliopsida > Fabales > Fabaceae > Glycine > Glycine tomentella. The sequence continues at coordinate 76,260 of PYAF01002132.1, forward strand.
GCTCAGGATCTCGGCCATGGGGCATATATGTTAGAAACATTGGATAAGAAGGCAGTCAAGCATACATGGAATGCCGACAAACTGAAGACATATTATAGTTGATTATGTTTTTATGTGTTTTCCGTTAATTGAGAAAAGTGGCGGTCAACGGTTTAGACACCCCCACTTCATGTAATCTCTTTCATCGGAATCGTAGAAACGAATAAAGATATTTATGAATAAACAAATCACGAGTTGATTTAAATACTTTGATATTAGCAAGTCGTATATTGACTGAAGCTCGTTGAGCAATATTTATATCGTTCCATGCGGATCCGAGGTGTTTACTAACCCTGATCAGGTCGGCACGGTCCAAAGTGGCTGTGATACACTAACGATAACTTGGAATGAGCAAAAAACCGAGAAACGATTACGTAAGTCGGTCGATATTTTACTTGGCCGTTGGAGCCAAATGAATATTAAATGCGCATACTAAAAAGTTCTAAAGAACAATATGGAAAATAACTATACTTTCCAAAATATAAAAATTGTTTGAAACAAAAGAAATTGTTCAAATAAAAATAAAATACATGATAAAACCGGCATCCTGGCCCTTTAAGCACCGCCCACTGGAGCCAAGTTCTCTTCAGCCCCAGCCTCCGGAAGATCCTCGGCCTCAACAACAGAATCCTCTTGTTCAAAATAAGGGACGACAGCACCATCTCGGACAAAAGATTGGAAGTGTATCCCTTCAGTGTTCAGAGCGATCCCGGTGTTAAGGCATTGGATCTGGGCAACGGCGTTGTTGAAAGAGTCATCGGTCGCCGAAGACAGTGAGTCCTGCAAATCGGCTACCTCCTTCTCGGCCACCAAAAGCTTGGACTTAGCATCCCTAGCCTTGGCCTCAGCACCCTCGAACAAGGTTTTCACCTCATTCAGATTTTGGGCCATAAGGGCGGCTTTAGCAAGGGCCTGCTCGGTCTCAAAGCGGGCCGCCCGAAGATCCCGTTCGAACTCTTCTCGAGCTTGCACAACCTGTCCCCGAGCAGCCGTCAACCCGTCCTCGGCCCTTTGAAGCTTGGTGTCGGCAACAGCAAGCTCTTCTTTATACTTGTGACACCTCTCCTTGGTGACAACAAGGCAGTCAACCAAGGAGGCCGTTTGGAAGGCGTGCAGCTGCATCTGCTGAAGCAGACGGACATCCTCCTTGGAAAGTCGAGAGGAGTCGGTGAATCATTGGCTCCCCGTTCCCATAGATGGCCGAGCTCCAGCTTCGAGGCGCGGGAGGCACGACGGAAGTATACTCGGTTGCCGGGGGATCAGCTGCCGGAGCCGGAGGGGAAGGAGCAGAGACTTCAGCAGGAGGGGCGACCGTGGCCGAGACGGTGGAAATAGGAACGGCCATTACGGCCGAGTTGGCGGCCGCCTCAGTGGCCGACTTGGTCACTTTCCTCCTTTTAAGATTTTTGAAAAAGGGGGGAGCTACGAGGAGCCCCGGAGGTCTTGCGGGACCGAGGGCGCAAGTCACCAGTCTGATCTTCCATCTCGGTAGCTGTAAAATAAAGCAAAAAACAAAGTAAAATAGTAAGTGCCGAGAATAGAAGAAAATAAGAAAATATATTTTATAAATTTGACTAACAGTCAGGAAGAGCCGAGGGAATTTCACATAAACCCTGACTCTCTCCGAAGGCATCAATTTGGATGACGAATAAGCATCTTCATCCGACAACCCAGTCTCATCACGATGGTAAAAGGAGGGGTGGAATTCATGATAGGCACGGGACCAATAAAGTGGAAACTTCCACTTTACCCCGGCAGACTCCGGCCCTTGCAAAAAGAAAGGCTGCTGGCCAGGTTTGGCACTGACCTTAAAATAATTATTTTTAAATCTTTTAAAAGAATCAGCAAAAAGGCGAAAAAGTTTGCGTTTAGGGCGACTCCTTAACACACAAATCCTCGAAGGATTTGATGAAGGCCCAACCGTTTGGATGAAGTTGTGAAGGAGCTAGGGAAAGGTGTTTTAGGAGTTTCATTTCAAACTCAGAAAAAGGAAAACGAATACCCAGACGGGTGATCACATCGGCACAGAAGAAGAAGAAACTAGATTCGCCCTGCTCGGCACTCGAGCAGATCGGAACATGAGGTCCGGGATGGCGAATTGATAATCCTTCCTGATTCCCTACAGGGAGGGGGGCTATGCCCTCCGGACTCATGGATGATGAGGTGTTGAGAACCTCGAAGGTCACCCAAGGGAACTGGGCTATCAGATCGGGAGAAAGGTTATCGGCATGTGAACCGCTTGACTGAGACTCCTCGACGATTTCTACAGAGGGGATTTCCATGATGACCTACGATAAGAGAAAAAAGAGAATAATCAGCAAAGGTACCTGGAGGATTGTCGGCAAGTCGGGAGATGCCAGCCGGCGCCGAGATACTTTCAGGTGGCATCTCGGCTCTAGGCGGGGGCAATGGAGGAATGACGGCTTCAGGATTATGCCGGCACGCATCTAGCACGTCCTCGGCGTCCTTATCAAAGCCCGAGCTGGCTAGATACAAAAACTTGTCCATGCACCTTGTGCACGGTTCAAATCGGATTTCAGAAGGAGTTTCTGAAGGACAAGGTCTTGGGGGAAGAGCAGAAGGAGTCCCAGTATGAACCCTAGTTTCCTTAGTGGATTTTGTACCAGAACTCTGCAAAATCTTTGAAGAAACCTTAACATTTTTTGAGGAAGGGATACGACCTCTAGACTCCTTGATAGACCCAATACTAGAACCTGTTCCAATCCTAGAAGAATTTGTTATGGCTTTAGAAAGAGGTAGTTTGTCGACTGAAGGATTTTTTGAGGATTTGGAACCGCCACTAGGGTTTTGAAGGAAGCGTTTGGTCTTATCCTCCTCACTGAGGGGTTTACCAAAAAACCAAAATGCTACACCAGGAGAGACTCTTTCAGCAATACGAGCCTCTTCTTCCGGAGTAAGTTTCACCATTACGAGATTGAGAGATTTTCGAAAAGAGGAACAAGGGATGAAGATGAACAGATGAACGGGGATAAGGAAAAGGCAGAAACCCAGAAAAGGAAGTCCAAAAGGAATAGGTATCACCGAGAATAAAATAAAAAGGATAGAAGAAGAAAAAGAGTAATGCAGAATCACGAAGTGAAAGGAAAGAGGAAATACCTGGATTGAAGAGTGTTTTGAGGAAGAAAGGGATGAAGCACCAGAAATGCGAAAGCAGGAAGCAGAATAACAGAGCAAAAGCAAGCAACAGAAATGAGTTAGAAGTTTTGAGATAGTGGAAGGAAATGACAAGGTATGGACTATAAAGTGGGAAATAACCGCAACCCACGACATTAAAGAAGGGTAACCGTCGAAATTTGAATTAAAAATAATAAGTAACTAACAAACGTGCTTGATTGCTGGGGCAATTATGACTAATAACCAAGGGACAGGGGCAAAATAGACAAATAACAAGAGATAGTCATGATTGGAACGTGCAAAGAAATGACAGAGCATTAAATGCGAGGGAGGTGTGTCTTTTCACATGTCCAAACGACAATAAGAGTTATGCCTTACATTGGAATTTGAAGCTAAAAGAGGAGGTCGGTCCAGCAGAAAATAGGCGTTTCAGTATCTCGGCTGAAATCGGAAAAAGAGGAAGGCTTGTAGATCACTATCTCGACCGAAGTCGGAAAATGAGGTCGTCTCTTAGAGGAACAGAAGGCCATAATATCCAAGTTCTATGAAAAGATAAGGCCTCGGAAGGATATCAATGAGGCCGACTTATCCGAGATAATTATCTCGGCTATGGGGATAAAAGCTCAATATATTCATCTTGATCATTCAGATTACTCAATAACCGAGATGAGGGGCAACTGTTACGGATATTTTATATTGGGCCAAAGGCCAAAAGGTCCAAGGCAGCTAAAAACAAGTTATTTAGGGAAAGATTAAAGAAGATTAAAATTCTAAATATTTACAGAATCAAGGAAGATACAGAAGATTATTTTTACATCAAATATCCATAATATTTACTCATCTTTCAGAAGATCGTGATCAAGAATAGGAATAGTTTCCTTATTTTTCCACAAGTCAGTAAGCATAAATGGCCATTCTCCCCATGGGTGCAAGGTACACATATACTTTTACTCTCTCTTTTCCATTCTCACAGTGCACACACCCCACGTCCAATTTGTGGTTCGTTTGTACAATGATCTTCTTCCTGGAGTTGTTTTAATTTTCGTAAACACCTTCAGAGAGAGAGAGAGTTTGATCCTATATTGATTTCTGGCATATTGCTAGATTTCCATTTTAAAGGAACGGAACACAATATATTATTGTATTTATATTATTAAAATTTTAAACCAATTTAAGAATTTGACAAGTTATTTTCATGTAACCTTGTCCCGATTTGACTGTCACGTTCCTTGACTAAATATTTTGAAAACAAAAAACACGACAACTTTTATTTTGAATAACGTAAAATAACAGAAATAGGAACTTCTATTTTCCTTAAATATCAACATAAATATAAGAATTTTTAAAAGATATTATTAAAAATTACATAAATAAATATTTATGACCTTATTAGTTTGTTTAATTTAGTATTAATTATACTATCTATATGAATAACCTTATTATGTGCCATTTATTTACGTTAAAATACAAAATAAAAAATAAATTTAGTTACTTAATTGTTTAAAATGAAAATATAAAATTATAATGTAGAGAAATATTTTTTAATTTATTATATTTGAATATTAATATGAATTATTAATATTATATTGTATTATTAATTATACATAAATCTATAATAAAAGTTGAACAAATAATTAGTTTTTTTCAGAAAATACAATGCATATTTACAT
>PYAF01002132.1:81203-92099 GCA_007407185.1 Glycine tomentella
TTTCCATTTAATATAACAATGTTGTCAAACTATGCAATTTCTTTTTATCTATATACTTAATCTTCGTAACTACATATCCATTTTAGTTTACCTTTTATTTTTACTTTTATCTGTAGTTTAAATTTTAGTAACTTTTATTACAAAAAAAAATTTAATAATTAAAAATTAAAATTTTATTATAATTGAAATAATTTATTATAGATTTTAAATTTAATTTAATTATGCGTCTAAATATTTATTTAATATAAGATTTAATCTTGCGATACTAAAATTTAATCATGTGGTGGTAGAAAATTATATATCTATCCTATATAATGTGATACTAAACTAAGTAATTAGGGAGAAATATTGTTTTAATTTATTGAAAATGGTTAGTGTCGTATCTCCAAACGATGCATTTAGATATTTATAGTCAAAGTTTTTCATCAACAAAATTTAGATTGTCTGGTGTCTTGTGATAATGTCAGGTGGTGAGATTAGCAATGTGATGTCATTTTTAGAGTGGAATACACGCGTTAGGAATAAAATTAAAGATTTCGGAAAAGTCTTAATATTTGTTTTAATTTATTGAAAATGGTTAGTGTCATATCTCCAGACGATGCATTTAGATATTTATAGTCAAAGATTTTCTTCAACAAAATCTAGATTGTCTGGAGTCTTATGATAATGCCAGGTGGTGAGATTAGCAATGTGATGTCATTTTTAGAGTGAAATACACGCCTTAGGAATAAAATTAAAGATTTCGGAAAAGTCTTAATATCGATACTAGCCCTATTAGAAAAATTGCTTTATTTTATTTTTACACAAAAAAGTCTCAAAAAGAATAATAGTGGTAGTATTTCAAACGATGTTTTTATTTTCAAAAATTCCTTAAACTTTTTTTCTATTTGTTAGTTTTAGTCCTTACTCCCCATTGAGGGTGTTATATATGTGGCTATTGAAAACATTGTTCCTTACCACCGTCAGCAAAAATAGTTTGCGAATTTCTTCACTTGTCATGACCACAATCTCAACGATGATGCCAATTAATTTCAAATTCATTCCACTCTTACTTTTTGTTTGTTTGCTATGTCAGGAAGAACTTGTTAGTGCAAAAGGAGTCAGATGCATGCAAAGGGAGAGGGAGGCCCTCCTTCACTTAAAGGTTGGCCTTGTCGATAAATATGGCATGCTGTCATCTTGGACAAGTGCTGATTGTTGCCAATGGAAAGGTATTGTTTGTAGCAACTTCACTAGCCACATCCTAATACTTGACCTTCATGGTGATTGGTTTACTATGGACGAGTTTTTTCTCAGTGGCGAGATCAACAAGTCATTGATGGAGTTGCAGTATTTAAAGGTTTTGAACCTCAGTTGGAATCAATTCCAAGGTAGTCATGTCCCAGATTTCATTGGTTCTCTAGGAAATTTGAGGTACCTTGATTTGTCAAATTCTAGTTTTGGTGGAAAAATTCCAAACAACTTGGGTCTCTTCCACATTTGAGTTACTTAAATCTTGGTGGGAATTCCCTTGAGGGTTTAATCCCTTGTCAACTTGGAAATCTCTTCAAGTTGCAACATCTAGATCTCAAGGGCAATTCTTTAGAAGGAAATATACCTTCTCAACTTGGGAAGCTGTCAAACTTGGAAAAGCTTTATCTTGGATATGGTGGGGCTCTCAAAATTGATCATGAAGGTCTTTGGTTGTCTAATCTCACTTCTTTGACCCATCTTGACTTAAATTTGATATCTAATCTTAACAATTCTCATAGCTGGCTGCAAATCATAGGTAAGTTACCGAAACTAAGAGAATTAAGCTTATCTGATTGTAGCCTTTCTGATCATTTTATCCATTCATTGAACCCTTCAAAGTTCAATTCTTCTACTTCCCTTTCTGTCTTTGACCTCTCCTGGAATACCTTTACTTCATCCATGATATTCCAATTGGTGTCAAATATCAGTTCCAATCTAGTTGAGCTCGACCTTTGTGGTAATAACTTATTGGAGGCTCCTGCATCAAATCATTTTGGCACCAAATCTCTTGAGCGGCTTGATCTCTCCTCTAATAGACTCAAGGGTGGGGTTTTGAAATCCTTCAAGAATATATGCTTATTAGAATATTTAAACATATGTGGAAACAATATGACCGAGGACCTTCCATCAATTGTTCATGATTTATCTGGTAGTTGTGTTACATACTCATTGCAAGAGTTGTATCTAAGTTATAATCAAATAATTGGCTCTTTACCTGATTTTTCAATATTCTCTTCTTTGAAAACATCTGATCTTTCTGTGAACCGATTGAGTGGAAAGATACTTGATGGTATCAAATTGCCATCTCAGTTGGAGTCTCTATCAATTGAATCAAACTCATTGGAAGGCGGAGCTCCAAAATTATTTGGGAGCACGTGTACTTTGCGTTCGTTGCACCTATCCAACAACAATTTGAATGAAGAGCTTCCAGTGATAATCCATCACTTGTCAGGATGTACAAGATCGTCACTACAAGAGTTAGAACTAAGCATGAATCAAATCAAGGGTACACTGCCTGATTTCTCAATATTCACATCTTTAAAAACATTATCTCTGAATGAAAATAGGTTAAATGGAAAGATTCCCGAAGATATTCAATTTCCTACTCAGCTGAAGACTCTGGAAATGAATTTGAACTCTTTGGGAGGTGTGATCAATGACTCTCATTTTGCTAACATGTCAAAGTTGGAGTTGTTAGAACTATCAGACAATTCACTGACTTTGAAATTTAGCAAAAATTGGGTCCCATCTTTTCAATTGGGTTATATAGGATTGAGATCTTGCAAGTTAGGTCCCAACTTTTCCTAAATGGCTCCAAACACAAAATGACATTGAAATTCTTGACATTTCTCATTGTGGAATATCAGATTATGTTCCAGAATGGTTTTGGGCTAAAGTGGCAATACAAGGAATGACAAGCATGAATTTTTCATTTAACAATCTCAAAGGTACAATTCCTAATTTTCCCTTAGAGATTACTCCTCATTATCAAATCCTTGCATCGAATCAGTTTGAAGGCCTAATTCCACCATTTCTTAGAGGATCTGCAATTCTTGATCTATCGATGAATAAATTTTCAGACTCTTTTTCGTTTCTTTGTGCTAATGGTACACCTAAAGCATTGGGCCAGCTAGACCTTTCGAATAATTGGTTATCTGGTCCAATTCCAGATTGTTGGAACCATTTCAAATCATTTGCTTATTTAGATTTGAGTCACAATAATTTTTCAGGAATGATTCCTTTTTCAATGGGATCGCTTCTTGAACTTCAAGCATTACTATTGAGAAACAATAGTTTAACAAAGGAGATCCCCTTCTCCTTAAGAAGTTGCAAAAAGTTAGTAATGCTTGACTTGGGAAAAAATAGATTATCAGGACCTATCCCTTCTTGGATTGGGGGAGTGTTACAAGAGTTGCAAATCTTAAGCTAGAGAAAGAATCACTTCTCTGGAACGTTACCATTACAGCTCTGCTATCTAAAAGATCTTCAGGTCTTGGATCTCTCATTGAACAGTCTATTTGGAAGAATTCCCAAATGCTTCAAAAAAATTTACTTCAATGGCTCGAAAGACTTCCATAATAGATTATACGCATCAGGGGTATTTTGTTAGCATCAGATCTGTTGGACAATTCATGAACTACTATGATTTGCATTCATTGTTGACATGGAAAGGTGCAGAGCAAATATTCTTGAACAATGAGCTATTGCTTTTGAAAAGCATTGATCTTTCAAGCAATCAATTATCAGAAGAAATTCCAACAGAAATAGAGGATTTGCTTGAGTTGATCTCATTAAATTTATCAAAAAACAATTTGGCAGGAGAAATTCCCTCAAACATTGGAAGGCTAACCTCACCTGAATTTCTTGATTTGTCAAGAAACCAGATATTTGGTTCAATTTCGTCCAGCCTTACTCAAATTGATCGGCTTACCATGTTAGATTTGTCTCATAATCATTTATCAAGGAAAATTCCAATTGACACTTAATTACAAAGTTTTGACGCCTCGAGTTATGAAGATAATTCTAATCTTTGTGGGAAGCCACTTGACAAATTGTGTGTTGTAGAGGAGCCACCACAAGAACCAACGATTGAATCAGAAGAGGATGAGAATTTCCTTGTTAATCATGCATTTTATGTGAGTTTGGCTTTTGGATTTGTTACAGGCTTTTGGGGAATTTTTGGCTCAATTCTGGTCAATCGTACTTGGCAACAAGCTTATTTTAGGTTATTGAACAACTTAACCGACAATATTTATCTTATGATAGTGGCAGAAGTTTCCAAATACTAAGAAGTGGCTTAAAGGCTAGCTGTTAATATTTACCTGCTTTTGCTTTCCACAATAAGCAGCAATTGTAATTTCTTTTAAGTAAAGTCATGAATAATTAGCAGTCTGTAATTTCGAATTATATTATTTTTACATATACTTTCTATAATATTCTTCATAACTTGAAAAAAAAATCTTTTTCTCTGCATTCTTTATTAAATCACCCATTTTTCTTTTCACTTGTTCTCTCCGTTATAAAATGCGTTGTTTTTAAAACTAGACCAAAGATCTAAACAATGAAGGTACTAATTTAAGATTTGAATCAAACTTAGATTAAGAATAAGGCATTTAACTCCTTTAGACCTTCTGTGATCAAGACTTAGAGAAACACCCTTCTCTAATTTCCCTTTAGAAAAATCTATTTTAGACAAATTTTAAGAAAACTATTGCACTAGTAACAAAACTCAGAAATTCTAAAAGGAATTACAACCAAAGTAGTAAGGAGAGAAACAACCTGATGATCCAGTACAAATGAATGTAGATGATTGAAATTCTTGAATCAAGGTTGAATGAAAATCTCAATATTCTCTCCAAAAAAAACTTTGCTTTAGAAAGAGCCCAAAAAGAAATCCTCACAAGGTTTCATAACGTTGGAGGATTTATGGGTCAAACATTGAATAGCTCGTAGTATATTTTCTCTATTCAAAAAAGGTAATAAAATTCATTGTTTTAAAGTCAAACAAGCTTGAACTATTTATAGAGAAAAGAGTTATAACTGTCAGTAATCGATTAAATCACTTATGTAAGTGATTAAAGTGTTCTTGAGGCTTTCTGGAAGAGCTTTATGAACAATGTAATCGATTAAAACGCAATGTAATCAATTATCACAGGAAGCTCTGATAAAATATAGCACTAAGTAATAAATTATCATATAGTTGTAATCGATTATCATAGGAAGTCCGTTATATGATTTTGAACTGTGTAATCGATTACAACATACTCGTAATCGATTAAATAGGTTCTCTGTTTTCAAGTAATAGATTAGCACTTGCTGGTAATCGATTAAACCAGGGAGAAAATATTCTTCCCAAAACTTTAAACATGGAACACTTAGCTTTTTATGCATTCATGAAAACCTTGAGTTTCATAAAAGCTTTTTATGAAACTTTTACTTTGTGAAAGAATGAATGCAAAATCATGAATGAGTTTTTATGCAATGGATTATAGGAGGCATCAACTTAGTGTTAGATAAGTTTTAGCTTTTTACACGTCATTCAATTGAAGGCATATGTAATTTGTTAGTTGATCAAGAGTTTCATCATATGATCTTTTGCATTGCATAAACATCATTCATAGGCATGCATACATAGTTTTTTACAAAAGAACATGGTTTGTGAAAAAGCTTTAAGATTTCATGATTGCATAAAAGTCAAGTACTCATGGTTAAGTTTTGGAAAAACTACTTTTTACACTAACTTAATCGATTACCAGAATTTGGTAATCAATTACTTAACACGTGTTAAGTACTAATTAATCGATTACAGGGTAACAGTAATCGATTACATAGTGCAAAACACAGAGTAGGTTATTCATGTGTTAATCGATTACCATCAAATTGTAATCTATTACTTGGCACGTTTTGGAAAACAAGACTATTTGTATTAATCGATTACATGGTGACTTAATTGATTACTTTGCTCATATATCTTTTCCAAAAAGCTGAAGAACATTTTAATCGATTGAATTTGTTTTTAATCAATTACATGAGTGGTTTTAATCGATTACATTGGTGATTTAATCGATTACATTCAGCTACAACAGTTTTTTATAAATAGTTGTTGGGTCTTTTGATTCTATAAGATCATTACAATTCGAGATTTTCATAGTTTTAAAATCCTTCTGAAAGTGAGAAAGGATATTCTGATTTCTGAAGCTCTTATTCACAAATTCCAATATTCATGTTTCATTGAAAGGTTTTCTCTTGGTCAAGATTTTAAGAAGCTCTTAGAGAGTTTGGTCTGAAACTTATTTGCTTTCAACCTTGATCAAGATTGGTAATCATATGCATTCATATACTGTGGATCATCAGGTTCTTTCTCTCCATTAATTTCTGTGTGTAATTTGTTTTTACATCTCAGCTTGTAAGTTGCTATTTCAAAAGGGTTCTTTAAGTTTTTCTAGAGTAGGGTTCTCTAGAGGGAAGAGTAGAGAAGGGTTCTCTATGTGGTTCTAATTTTAATAGAGACTCAGCTGCCCACTTACCAATTTCCATTTTTCGATGGAACCTACATGAACTTAATAAGGATGCCCAACCAATTGCATCAGGGCTGAAAGGCATCTTATTTCCTTGCCTCTTCTAACCTCCCCACTCGACTGAAGAGATCAATCATGCATATGTAATGATCTTGAATTGGTATAATCCTATGTTCCTTAATCATTGATTCAAATATTTGATTTCCTTTCTGTACTAGTCCGGCACTACTTCAAGCTGAAAGAACCCTGATAAAAGTAACCTTGTCAGGTTTGAAACCATGAGCTAACATGCTTTCAAACAACCTTAATGTTTCATTGGCTTTACCAAACTGTGCATATCCAGAAACAAGTGCAGTCCATGAGACTTCATCCACGTGAGCTCATTTCACTGAAAAGCCTATGAGAGTCTTCAATGCTTCCACACTTACCATATAATGTAACTAGAGCATTGGAAACAGTAATAAAAGAAATTAGGCCAGAAACCAGAGCTCTACAATGAAATTGGGCCCCCTCTTCTAGGCTAGCAAGGTTTGCACATGAGCTAATTACACTCCCAAGGGTGAAATCATCAGGCTCAATCCCATATTTTTGTATATCACAAAAGATTTTAACATCTTCTTCACTGTAACCATTCTGTCCATAACCCACTAACATCGCAGTCCAAGATACAACATTCTTGCAATTCATCTTCCTAAAAACTGTTTATGCTCATTTTATACTCTTACACTTACAATACATGTCAACAAAAGCGCTACCGACAAATATATTATCATGATAATCTGTCCTAATTATATAAGCATGAACTTGCTTGCCTTCTTGCAAAGCCATAACACCACCACAAGCAGTTAACACGCTTCCAAATGGGTACTGATCCATCTCTAGATTTTCTAATCTCATCTCTCTGAATAAATCAATTGCTTCTCTGTCCAAACCATTCTGACTAAATCCTGCAATCATCGCTGTCCAGGAAATAGAATCCTTTTCCCGCATATCATAAAACAATTGCCTCGAATCTTCAATCCTACCGCATCGCATAAGCCCTGCGATCAATGTATTATACATAACCACATTCTTCTCAGGCATCTCATCAAAAGCCTGCCTTGCACAAAATACCATCCTACTTTTAGAGTACATATCCACCAAAGGACTCCCAACAAAACCATAAGACTGGAAACCAAATTTCACCACATGCCCATGAATCTGCAGACCCAAACGAAGACAACCCTTTTTGGATGCAAGTATAAGCATAATTGATAATGCAATCCGATTCAGATTGAATGGCCCATCATACAACATCAAATTATAAGCCTTTATCGACTGAACAAGGAAACCACGACTAGCATAGGCAGAAATAAAGGAATTCCATGATACCATATCTCGGGTTGGCATTGCATGAAACACACGTTCCATCTCAGGAAGACAAGACAGTTTGGAATAGGAGGAGAGAAGGGTGTTCCAAGAGTAGAGATTCCTTTGAGGCATTTCGTCTGCGGGCATAAGTGATGCTGTCAAACTTGGCATAGGCACTGACTAAGTTGTTTAGCAGGAAGATTTTGGGGTTTCGAAAGGCCTTGATTATGTGGCAGTGGATCTTCTTTGTGTCGCGGCAATGTTTGAGCAACTCACAGTAGTGGTTGGACATGACATGGAATTGAATTGTTTTGATAAAGTAAACACATTTAGGTTCGGTTCAACATGAAAATCCAACACCAACTGAAAATAAACTATAAAACTTCACAATTCAGCTGCTTCCTTTTCCTTTGGTCAGTTCATAGAACTGCAAATGAAATGCAAATAGCAGTCACATACACAGTTATTGGGTTCCATCGTGTTGGTGGTGCTAGTTGGGAGTGAGAAGAGGGAAAAGAAAGCGTGATGTAACGGGGCAAGGATCTATCTATGTTGGCATGAAACGCGCAGTGGAGGGTGTGTCGGCGAATCAAGATTGGAGAAACATGCCACTTAAATTCTTAGTGGGTGTTGCTGTCACTATGATTATGATGCGAGTCACTGACTGGCTGACAATAATGAATAAAAAAGTTTTCCCTCTTTTTAAAAAGTAATTATTATAAAGAATAAAATCTCATTCTAACTGTTGAAAACTTTATAGTAGTAATAAATGACATTAAGTTTTAAAAAATAAAGTATAAACTAAAAACTAATTTAGTCATTTTTTATGAATTAAATTAAATGACCTTTTAATTTTTTTTATCCATTTTTATGGCAAGATGCTGATATTATTAATGAACAGAAAAAAGATGACTACATCATTCAAAACGATTTGATTCACCTATGAGGAGACCTTCTCAACCCTTGCTTCTAAGCAAGTGCATTCTAGTCTTGAAATGGAATCTTGAATATACGATTTTTTCAGGATACACCTTTTATTATTTTTTTTATTTTCAATATATATTACTTTTAATTTTATTTTCTAAAATATACTAGTTTTAAATATTGGTGAGAAGTTGAAAGTTGATAACTCCACTTCTCAAGATGATTTTTTATTTTTTATTTTTTTAAAAATATTTTTTGCAATAGGATGTTGGGAGTTGGCTACCCAACTTCCCAAAGTTAATTTTTGTTTTTATTGAAAAATAATTTTTTCAAAATTTTTTTAAAAGATAATTTTTTTGTCTAAAAATAATTTGTTCGAATATAAAAAATTTTGATGATTTTTTAAAAATTGATAATTTTTTTGTTTAATAATTTAATTATATCAAAATACATTACATCATAAAAAATAAAATAAAATATATAAAGAATAACATTTTTCTAAGAAAAAATTGAAGATGAAGTTATATTAGAAATTTTGTTTCTATTATAGTTTTGTTATTTACAGATTTCACATTTTTTTTGTTCTCCCATTCATTTTATAAGAAAAAATTGAAGAATAATATTCATTGTTTTTAATCACTTTATTTTTTTATTTTAACATTATTATTTAATTATTTTAAGACTACTAAAAATTATTAAACCAACAAAATTTTTGTTATTTAAATAAATTATTTTAAAAAATACAAATAAACTATTTTAAAAAAATATCAAAATAAAATAAAATAGTTAAAGAATAGCATTTGTCTAAAAAAATTGAAGATGAAGATATGTTAGAACAGTTTTTTTTGTTATGGTGTTGTGCAGGTAGATTCTACATTTTTTTTTTCTGTTAATCCGTTCAATTTATCAAAAAAATTGAAGAATAATATTCAATGTGTTTTTAATCAATCTATTTTTTAATCATGCTATCTTTTTATTTATTTTAACATTATTATTTAATTATTTTAAGACTATTAAAAATTATTAAGCCAACAAATTTTTCATTATTTAAATAATTTTAAAAAAATAATTTTTTAAAACAATTAATAATAAAAAAACATAGAGAAGTTGGGATCCTAATTCCTGACTTCTTAATGTAAAATATTTTTGAAAAAATAAATAATAATAATAATAATAATAATAATAATAAATAAGTAAATTAAAAAAAAAAGACAAAGGTGAGAAGTCGGGAACCAATTCCCAAACTTCTCTCCAGTTTTTAAAATAGGTGCATATTAGGATTTAAATTATAAATGACTGTAGTTTGGAAATAAAGGGATATAAAAAGGTGTAGTTTGGGAAAAATTCTCAACTTCACACCAATCTTCAAAACTAGTATATTTTAGAAAATAAAATAAAAAGTAATGTATATTAGGAATAAAAGGGTAATAAGAGGTGTATCCGAAAAAAAAAAAAAACCTTTATTGTTCCATCCGTTGAAGATTATATCACATTTTAAAGAAAAAAATATTTTAAAATCGATGTTATTTTATAAAATTAAGATTTCATTAAATATTTTTTTTAAGATTATATTTAATCAATATTTAGTTAGAGTAATGCAAGGTAAGAATAAATGAGTAACTAATTGGAGAGATAAAGAGTGTTACCTAATATTTCTAAGAATTTTAACAAATTAACTACATTCCTTAATTCGTGTTTCAAAACGTTAAACATTGTATAATCTATAATAGAGAAAGTATCATAATTAATATATATATATATATATATATATATATATATATATATATAAAGATTTGATTCTATGAGATAATGTTATATGTCAATTCATATCCATTTTCTTCAAAATTATTAAATAATATTATTTAATCAAATAAATATTACTTTATTGTGTAAACAAATTCTATTTGATTTTTCATTCTATTAGAATACTATTCAATTATATTACAAAAAATCATAGATTTTAATTAATTTGTCAATTAAATCATGAAATCTTAATTGGATTTTGATTTTATATAACAAGATAAATTAATAATTTAAATTTTGTAGAATTTATTTATAATTATGATAATTATTTGTTAAAATTCTTAGAAAT
>PYAF01002133.1:20366-37686 GCA_007407185.1 Glycine tomentella
TTTTACGCATGAAAACAATGCTAATTGCAAAAAAAATGGAAACTTTATATTAATAAAGATAAAGAGCTTACATAACATTATTAATATTAATAATATAAACAAATTTTTTAGCCTTCTATTAATTTACACTTTTAAAGAAATCATTTCAAAATATGCTTTATTTAATATGGTTCATAAATTAGCCCTTATTTTATGTTTAAAATGTCTTATTTAATATGTTGCATAAAACAAAATATGCTTTTAAATAATTAAATTGATTTTAATAGCATATTATTGATTGAATGATATTTTCTATGAATTTATTTTAAAAATATATTGATCAAAATCTTGCATCAATTATAATTATTACTACTACAAAAATAGCTTTTAACATCGTTACCTTAACATCGATTTTCTGTAAAACCGATGTTAACGAAAACACGATGACAATTTTGTAATTAAAACGACGTGGTTAACATTGATTTTGTTAAAAACCTATAAAAACCGATGTTAACAGTAATAGGTTAACATCGGTTTTGTCAAAAACCTATAAAAACCGATGTTATTGTTATTATGAGACCTAAACCCCCAAATTACAAAACCTTCTTCACTCTCGCGCCTTTCTCTCAGTCTCTGTCTCGTCCTTCACTGTGCCTTTCTCTCAATCGCTCTTAGTGTCCATTGTCGGTTTCGGGTTCCATTATCACGGCGATTCCATTGTCGGTTTCGGGTTCAGGTTCCATTGTCTCGTCCTCTGTTGGTGTCGTGGCTCCTACTAGGTATGTGTACTTCCATTGACGAAACCATTAGCTTCTTTTTCTTCTGCATTTGTGTTCTTCTTGTTCTGAGCTTCTTTTTTTGTTGTGTAGCTTGTTTTCCTTTGTTACTATAACTTGTTTTGCTCTTTACTAGCAACAAAAACAGTGATCTAAGGGAACAAAGCCAACAAAACCGTGAGCCTTATACTTTTTCTCTTGTTTCAAAGTTGTTATAATGTAATGGAGATGCTTTGTGACTGTATGTAGATTGATTTGTTTTATCTGTTTTGGAGATGTTTGTAATGGTTAAAAGTTTTGCATATTGTAGAGCATGTTATGAAGCAACTAATTTCGCATATTGATTCATGGACCACAAAGTAGTTAATGTTTAGGATTGAATGTTATGGAATTGAGAAAGTTGTGTAGATGGATGGTTGAAGAATTTAGGACAACATAGTGGCTGATTAAGTATACCAAAAAGGTAGCCTATTAACCATTAAGTAATGATAATTTATGACAACTTAGTGGCTGATTTTAGTGTTTTCTATAGGTAGAGATTTTAGTGTAGCTCACTGGTATTTGCTTTGGACTGGTACAGCTGTTGTTGGAGAACCATTATCATCATTACTGGACCCATACATAACCTAATAGCCATACAATTCACAAACACTAATTTGGTATAGGTGTTATTTTTCTAGTGCAACAAGTTAAAAAGCAGCTTTAAACTTCCAAAACAAATTAGCTTTAAGTTAGGAAAAGTCCACTAATATGTCATATCTCGTTGAATTTGCCACTCATTATCCACAGTGCAAAAATGTATGTATTGAAAGCGATGAAGAGTTCATTTGCAGGGATATATGAAAGAAAAGGGGAAGGGGAAGACCACCTTGGTTATGTAAAAACAAATTAACTTAGTGGCTTTCTAAGGTACCATTAGTTCAAGAATAAAAGTGTCAGTTTTGCTTGTGATATACATTGCTTTTGTTTCTTAGCTGCTGAAACATTGGTTTTTCAAGAAATACTACGTTTTAAAGTAATGGGATGCAATATATTTATTATTGATATATGTTTATTCCTTTTGTGTGCTCGTTTTTAAGAAAAACTATGTTTTTAACTAATAGGATGTGATGAATATTTTATTGATGAATAAAACTGTGACTGATGTTGTTGTTGTAATGATTGAATTTTTGAAAAAAGTCTTAATTACAGAGGAGACTCTGCCCAAAATTTTATAGTATGTATTCCTATTTAATTCTTTATTAAATTTTAAATGGGCATAAGAGTTTGTTTTCTATATTGTAGTTCTCCTCTTTAATTTAGAATTTTCCTAAAATATTAGTCTGGTGATATGATGAATGCGATTGCTTGTGATGTCATTGAGATGTTATTGATGTGGTTGATGATGTTGAAAATGAGATGATATTGATATGTATGATAATGACATTGATGAGAGATAATGTTGATGTGAACAATGTCATTGTGTGGATATACATGGATACCTGTGAGGGGTGCATGACTGGTCATCCTTGCGGGGAAGGATTTGTTCCTGGCCATGGTCATGCATTGATAGTGCCCATGGTTGTATGCTGTGTATGTAACGTGGAGTATACTGACCAGTTGGTTATCCTTACGGGGAAGGATTTGTTCCTAGCCACGATCAGTGCATCGGTGAGCCTACATTGGTGTGTTATGTATATACATGAGGGGTGTATGACTGGTCATCCTTGAGGGGAAGGATTTGTTCCTGGCCATGGTTATACATTGATGATGCCCATGTTTCATATTTCATTTGTATGTGTGAAAATAAAATGAAGGCACGTGTGTACTTGTGAGTTTCAGTGGGCTGAGAATGCAGGTACTAAGGGGCCATCGAGTTTGGAATTCCTTTGTGACTACCTGGCTGATCACCGGGGGGATGACTAGTGCACGACATGATGATCCTAATAGGCGATGATAAATCATTTTTCCTGTGAAAGGTTATTTCTGGATATGGTACCACATTGCATACTGATAGATGGGTTAGGTGCATGCATCATTCTTAACATGATTGTTTAATTTGTGTAATGAATTGAATGATTGATGTGTCGAGTGTATATTAGACTGATGGATTTTGGTAATGAGTGTGGTTGTTATTGTTGTTTCCTTTCTCATTTATTGTTATCTGATGTTTGTTGGTTTTATAATAAACACACCCTTGCAATTTTTGTACCGTGTGGTTGGTACCTGTGATGATCGTGAACCTCTGTTCATGGGAGCAGATGATCAACAATAGGTGATATTGGAGAGAGATTTCTTTTGGTTGGAGCCGCCAAGCCAACGTGTCAAAGTTGGAATTTATTTTGGGAGAGAGTTCTGTTATCAACTCTTAGTTGGTTCTTTGCTTCTTTTGACGAATATGTAATCTCAAGTATATATATATATATATGTATATATATATGTAAAAACTGAGTTGTGTTCTAACTTAGAAATTATATGTATATGTTTTATATATTTATGTATTTATTTACATATGTGTGCGTTTTTGATAAATGTATTATCGTGAAAAATTCACTCTAATTTTCATAATCAAATTAATGGAGTTTTTATTAAAAATTGAAACTTTACACGTATAGAGTTGTGATATTGTAGTGAAGAGACGTGTCGTTACAACTCGTAATCGATTACATAGTACAAAATGTAAATCATGATTATCTGTCTTAATCGATTACCATTATACTGTAATCGATTACACAAGTTCATTTTTAAATATGCATGACCGCCTTAATCGATTACCACAATCTGTAATCGATTACATAGGCTTATTTTGGAAATTGTACATGACTGCCTTAATCAATTACCACAATTTGTAATCGATTACCAAGGCCTATTGCATATACGAGACTGACTAGTTTAATCGATTACTTCATGGAATAATTGATTACTTTGTTCGTTAAAGATTTCCAAATTGTCTCAAGAATATTTTAATCGATTACTTGGTTAAATAATCGATTACATATGTTAAAATAATTGATTACACTTGCGTATTAATCGATTACTGTCTGTTAAAATTATTTTCTATATAAAGTTGCTTGGGTCTGCAATTTCAATATACATCATATTTCATCATATGCTTCAGATTACGAAATCCAAACACAAGAAAAAGTTCTCATTGCCCAAGAAACAGTTTTTCTGAGTATTAGATTTCTTGTTTGAGATTAAAAGATCATTTTGCTTCATACTTGAAGATGAGTTAAGAAAAGTTTTTTCAAGAGAGTTGATTCTGAGCTTGATATTCTTACAACCTGATGTTGATTGGTAAAATCATTTGCGCATTCATTCATCCATTGAGGATCACAAGTTGTGTCTCTCTTAAACTTTCTTGTAGATTGTTTTGAGTTTCAAAATACTTTTGTAAGGCTAAGTTCAAAGAGTTTCTTTCAAACTTTCTTGTCTCATTTATTTCTTCATATATCATTTTTTGATATGTGATGAGCAACAAAGTTTTTTTTTCATTGAACTTTAAGAAAGTTTTTAAAATTCATTGTAGTGAACTTGGGGGTTGTTAACTTGTGTGTCGTTGATTTTGATACCCTTTTGCTTGATCAGAATTCAATTGAATGTGGGGGTGATGTAGCTTTGTTTAGTGATCAAATATGCCTTTTTTGTAATTTGCCTAAAAACAGGCTTGAAAAAGTTTAAGCAATTGCGTCAAGAAGTGAGAAGGTAATGCTTTTATCTATTAAAAATGCAGCATGTTTTCTTTCCATGACATTATCATTAAATAATCCATGACTCAACATGACAAACTTTGAAAATAATTATGATTTTGATAACCTATCATTAAAATTTTGATCTTTGAAAAATAATTTTTCCATTGCTCATTGATTTGCTTCAGCTTTAGAAATAAACTTAACAGTCAAAGGGAAAAAATGGTGAAATAGCTTAATCTTCCTTGTTCCTGGCTGCTGATATTTGTTTCAATAGTTGCAGGTGGCTGAATCAAGAAAAAATTATGCTGAAGACAGGGAAGAAGAGGTGAAACTTCTAGCGAGACCAGTTGAAGAGCTGGAAAGTACTGTAAATGTACTAGAAAACCAAGTGAGTTGTTTTTTTTTATGGTGATATTTGACAAGAAGCTTGTCTACCTTCATAGGTATTGTTGATTCCAGCGGAAGCTTCGTGAAGTTTGGAAGTCTTTGCTATAAGAAGAGTTTTGTGCTTTCAACATGCTTGAAGACTTGGAATCTTATGTAAAAGAAAAGCAATCTGATTGATCCATGCATTCATATATTTAATCATTCATTCATTGATTTAACAAAGTGTTTTTTATAAAAAAATCAAACAAAGCTTTTTATACTTTGGCAAGGTTTCTTTATTAACTCAAAGGTTTTTGGAAAAATTGTTTTATACTGTTGTAATCGATAACATTAAAGATATAATCGATTAAATTGTTCTTAGTTCATTCTGGAAAAACCTTCAAGAACAAAGTAATCGATTACCTATCGAAATAATTGATTATTTAACCTTTGTTGTCACATACACTGCTTTGTTGAAATACTTTAATCGATTACCAATAAATTGTAATCGATTACAAAGCTTTACATTGCTACTCATTGTTTTCAGACTTTCTGGAAAAATCGATTACCAATAGGTAGTAATCGATTACATAGGCTTAAATTGAAAAAGCCATCTTCCTGTTTTAATCAATTACCATTTCTAGTAATCGATTACACCTTGTGTCTGTATTGCATAAGTTTACATTAGATAATCGATTACCACATTTCGTAATCGATTACACAATGTATTTTGGAATGCCACAAGCTCCTGCCTTAATTGATTACCAAAGATAGTAATCGATTACACAGTGCATTTTGTTTTTTACAAGTTTCTGTCTTAATCGATTACAAAGACGGAATAATCGATTATTTTGCTCGTTGCTCATACTCAAGAACTTTGTTAAACACTTTAATCGATTACAAGGTTTATTTAATCGATTACATGAGAATTTTAATCGATTACAGGCAGTTACAAAAAGCTATTATAAATAGAACCTTGACTCAGCTGCTCAATAGACTTTGTGAAACACTACCCATTCGTATTTTCTGAGCTTAAACAGTCTTGTGAGCATTCTTAAGAGTTTTCCAAGGGATAAAGTCTTTCTTGCTCCATTGTGCATTGATCATGTGTGGTAAAGTCATTCTTGGAGCTTCAAACCATTTCAGGATTAAGGAAAACTGTTCTTTTTGATTTATAAACAATCAACCTAAGCTGATAACTTCATGTTCATTGTATTATTGGATCATCATGTTGTCTCTCTCCTTAATCTGGTTATAATTTTTTTTGTTTTCTATTTTCTTTGTGGATTGACTATTGTAATTGGGTTCTTGCTTGTAACTAGAGAAGGGATTCTCTAGGTGAAAGAACTGAGTAGTGTTCTCAGATTCTTGTCTCTTAGAATCTAATAGGGTTTTAGATTTCTGTACTTTATCTAGGGTTGATAAAGGGAGACTTTGTAATTGCTTGTAAGAACAGAAAATTATAATAGTAGAACTCTAACCTAGTGTTGGTTGGAAGAAAACTGGATGTAGCTTCTAGTGTTGAAGTGAACCAATATAAATATGCTTGTCTTGTTTCTCTATTCCTTAACTCTTATATTCTTTGTGTTCTTGTTTAAATTGGTTAATCAATTATATCAGTTTTGATTCATTGAATTCCTTGGGGCTGAAATATTTGGTTGAATAAAGTTCTTGGTTTTTGAAAAGTGATAAAGATCCTAGGAACTCTGATTTTGATTAAAGAATTTTTTAAAATACCAAGACTTAACCAATTCACCCCCTCTTGGTTAAGTGTAAGATATTCATATTTTTTACAATTGGCATCAAGAGCTGGTTCTTGAAAGTTACTCAAGATCACTATTTTCAAAATGAATACCTCACAAATAACTTTCAAGGAAGGTGCTTCTTTAAACAGACCTCCTTTGTTTGAAGGGGAGAATTTTAGTTTTTGGAAAAATAGGATGAAGATCTTTATTCAATCTAATGACCCAGGTGCTTGGAATGCAATTGAAAAAGATCCTGTGGTGCCCATCAAAACTGTTCGAAATGACATGATTCCCAAAGAATGGGATGAGTTGTTTGATGCTGAGAAAAGGGTTGTTCAATATGATTTCAAGGCAAAAAACATGATAACCTCTGCACTTTCCTCTGATGAATTTTTTAGAACAGTTAGGTGCACAAGTGCTAAGGAAATGTGGGACATGCTAGAAATCACTTATGAAGGAACTGAAGAAGTAAGAAGATCAAGGAAGCATTCATTGATTCATGAGTATGAGATGTTCAAGATGAACACAAATGAAAGCATTTCCCAGCTCCAAACAAGATTCACACACATTGTCAATCATCTTTTGGGACTTGGAAAGACTTTTGATGTTGAGGAACTAAACATCAAAATCTTGAAATGCCTCACTAGATCTTGGCAACCAAAAGTGACAACTATCAAGGAATCCAAGGATCTCTCCAAAATGTCCATGGCTGCTCTTTTTGGTAAGTTACTTGAATATGAATTAGAAATGACTCAATTAATGTGTGTTGAAGATGCAGAAAAGAAAGGAAAAGGAATTACACTAAGAGCTGCATCAACAAGAGCTGAAAAAGAAGAAAAATCAAGTGATGAGGAAGATGAAGAGAACATGAACTTGATAGTGAAGAAGTTCAGCAAATTCTTGAAGAAGAATAAAGGCAAGAAATTCTCAAGGAACACCAAGAACAATAACAACAACAACAACAGCAACAAGAAGATTGACAACAACTTTACATGCTTTGAATGTGGGAAACCTGGCCACATTAAGACTGAATGCTCAATCTACTTGAAGAAACAACAAGGAGATAGCAAAGTAAAGAAGGATGGAAAAGCTAGAAGAGCCTATATAGCTTGGGAGGACAATGACTCAATAACCTCTAAATCCTCCACTGAAATTGAGGAAGCAAACATGTGCCCTACCTCTATTGTCAATGAAGATAATGATGATCTTTTAGATGAAGAAGATAAGGTAAATTTTGAAAATTGATCAAGCTATTCTTGCTTTTCAAGAGATGCACAAAGAGGCTCAAAAGCTTGCAAGATCTAACAATAGACTCAAAGAAAATATCAAAGAACATCTTGCAAAAATTTTAGAATTGCAAACTAAAATTTGTAAGTTGACAGAAGAAAATGAAAAACTTGTTTCAAGTTACAAATCAAATGATTGTGTATGTGCCTCCTCCTCTACAAGTGTTGACAAATATGAAATGCTGCAAAAAGTTTTTAATAAGTATAGAATAAACCAAGAAGAGAAATATATGCAGCTGCTTTCTAAGAATAATGAATTGATTGATATCTTACAAAAGCTCAACAAGGGAAAATGTGATTTGAATGAAATGTTGAGTGCTAAAAAACATGCTGGAGATACTTCTGGATTGGAGTATAAAAAAGGTTCTAAAAATGTCCAAAAGACAATATTTGTGACTCCAAAATAGAAGAATAAAAGGAGATCAAGAGTCAATGAAAATGTTTTCTTCAGAAAATCTTATAAAGTTGTTGTTTGTAACTATTGTATAGAGGAAGGACACACTTCTTATAAATGTTTTCCAAGAAGGTTCTATGTACCAAATGGTGAATGCATTTGGGTTGAAAAGAATAAGAAAGCCACTAACCCCTTTGGACCTAACCTCAATTGGGTACCTCCTCCTATGAATTGATTTAAATTATGCAGGTATGTCTTAGAGCAAGAACTTCATTGTGGTATCTTGATAGTGGCTGCTTAAGACACATGACAGGTGACAAGTATCTGCTCACAAATCTCATTCCTAAAGATGGAGGCTTTGTCACTTATGGAGATAACAACAAGGGCAAGATAATTGGTGAAGGAAACATTGGAGATAGCTTCAACACAAAGATTAGCAATGTTCTCTATGTGGATGGTTTGAAGCACAATCTTCTAAGCATAAGTCAACTCTGTGACAAAGGTTTTAAAATCTCATTTAATGAGAATTGTTGTATGATATGTGATGGCCAAAGTGGTGAAGTAGTTCATATAGGCAAAAGGAAAGGTAATATCTATCTACTTTCTATTGACCATGCATTCTTTCACAAAACTTCATGTTTAATAAGTTAGATGAATCTTGGTTGTGGCATAGGAGAGCTAGTCACATCAACATGCACCATATTATCAAGCTTATTAAGAAGGACTTAGTGATTGGTTTGCCTAAACACAAATTTGAAAAAGACAAACTTTGTGATGCTTGTCAAAAGGGGTAACAAACTAAAATCTCTTTTCAAAGCAAAAATATTGTTTCCACCTCTAGACCTCTTGAATTGCTACACATTGATTTGTTTGGGCCTTCTAGAACTATAAGTTTGGGTGGCAATTATTATGGACTTGTGATTGTTGATGATTACTCAAGATATACTTGGACTTTGTTTTTGAAATCCAAAAGTGATGTTTTCCATGCTTTTACAAAATTAGCCAAAGTTATTCAAAATGAGAAAAACAACAAAATTATCTCAATAAAAAGTGATCATAGTGGGGAATTCCATGAAGAAAATGGAATTAACCATAATTTTTCAGCTCCAAGAACACCTCAACAAAATGGTGTTGTGGAGAGGAAAAATAGATCTCTTGAAGAAGGTGCTAGAACACTTCTTAATGAGACAAATTTGCCAAAATATTTTTGGGCTGATGCAGTTAGTACAGTTTGCTATACTTTAAATAGACTTCTCAGGCCTATTTTGAAGAAAATCCCTTATGAGCTGTGCAAAAGCAGAAAACTAAATATCTCTCACTTGAGAACCTTTGGCTGCAAGTGCTTTGTCTTAAATAATGGGAAATAATCACTTTAAAAGTTTAATGCAAAGGCTGATGAAGCTATATTTCTTGGATATTCATTACAAAGTAAAGCCTATAGAGTTTTCAACAAAAGAACTATGTGCATGGAAGAATCAGTTAATGTAATTTGTGATGAATCTAACTCCTCAAGAGAGGAAAAGAAATTTGATTTAGATGTAGGTAATATGGAAGATATTGTCCAGCCTATTGAAGAAAAAGGAGAACCAAGTGCTCTAACACATCCATCAACACCTAATCAAGAGCCAAAAGAATGGAGAACAACAAGAGATCTCTCACTTGACAACATCATAGGTGAAGTGTCAAAGGGAGTATCAACTAGATCTTTATTGAGAAATTTATGTTGTGATATGGCTTTTGTATCTCAAATTGAACCTAAGGATATTAACCAAGCCTTGCATGATGAACATTGGATGCATGTTATGCATGATGAGTTAAATCAATTTAAAAGAAATGAAGTTTGGGAACTTGTTCCTAGACCATCATCCTTCAAGCCTATTGGTACAAAGTGGGTTTTTAGAAACAAGCTTGATGAAAGTGAAATCATAGTAAGAAACAAGGCTAGATTGGTTGCTAAAGGTTACAACCAAGAGGAAGACATTGACTATAAGGAAACTTATGCTCTAGTTGCAAGATTGGATGCTATTAGGCTATTACTTGCTTTTGCATGCTTAATGGATTTTAAACTCTTTCAAATGGATGTTAAAAGTGCTTTTTTAAATGGATATATTGAGGAGGACATTTATGTTGAGCAACCTCCTGGATTTATTGATTTCAAACATCCTAACTATGTTTTTAAACTTAAAAAGGCCCTTTATGGTTTGAAGCAAGCTCCTAGATCATGATATGAAAGGTTGATCAAATTTCTACTTGATCAATCTTTTATAAGGGGCAATGTTGACAAAACCTTGTTCATCAAGAAGCATAGGGATGATATTCTATTGTTCAAGTTTATGTTGATGATATTATCTTTGGTTCAACTAATCAACTACTTTGCAAAGAATTTTCTGCAACTATGCAAAATGAGTTTGAGATGTCAATGATGGGAGAATTAACATTCTTTCTTGGACTTCTAGTGAAACAAATGAAGAATGGTATTTTCCTTAATCAATCAAAATGTTGCCTTGAAGTCATCAAAAGGTTTGAAAGGGAGAAAAGCAAAGATGCTGCAACTCCAATGGCAACATCTACTTACCTTGATTCAGATGAAAAGAGAAAGAAGGTTGATGAATCAAGATATAGAGGAATGATTAGTTCTTTATTGTATATGACAGCTAGTAGACCCGATATTATGCTAAGTACCTGCTTGTGTGCAAGATATCAAGCAAATCCAAAAGAGTCTCATCTTACAGCAGTCAAAAAAGAATCCTCAAGTATCTCAAGGCAACCCCAAAAGTTGGGCTATGGTATCCTAAGGGTGCACAAATCAACATTGTTGGTTATTCTGATTCTGATTTTGCAGGATGTAAATTGGACAGGAAAAGCACAAGTAGCACTTGTCATCTTCTTGGAAGTTCTCTCATATCTTGACAGTGCAGGAAATAATCTTGCGTGGCTTTGTCAACTGCTGAAGCTGAATATATCTCAGTTGGGAGTTGCTGTGCACAAAGCTTATGGCTGAAACAACAATTGCAAGATTTTGGAGTTGAACTAAAGGAGATACCTCTACTTTGTGACAACACAAGTGCTATCAACATCTCAAAGAATCCTATTATGCACTCAAGGACCAAGCACATTGAAATTACATCATTTCCTCAGAGATCATGTTCAAAAAGGTAATATCAAAATTGATTTCATTGATACCCATAACCAACTAGTTGATATATTTACTAAACCATTGGCAAGAGATAGATTTTATGCTCTTAGAAACATGCTAGGTATTCTTGATGAATCCAACATATGCTAGCTTGTTTGAAGTATGCCTTTCCATGGTTAATTGAGCTTCATTAATGCATTCATCACCAAGTTGATTAAAAATTCGTCTTGATCTGCAAAATGCTCTGTTTTCTGATAAACTTGTTGTAATAATCTATTACACCACGGGTTAATCGATTAAATTCATTAAAAATCACCTTATTTGTGCTAAACTAGCTTAAGTAATCGATTACTGCAATCTTGTAATCGATTATTCTCTGTTTCAAAGAAATAATTCTTCCTGGAATAATCGATTACACATCGGGATAATCGATTACTATGAACTAAATCCATTTTCCAGTTTAAATGGCTCTCTGGAGTAATTGATTACAACACTCTGGTAATCGATTACACATATGCTTGAAATTCCTGATTCTTCTGGAATAATCGATTACCACTCGGGTTAATCGATTCCATAAGGTCTGGTACTTGATAGAAATTCCAAAATTATGATTTAATCAATTACATTAGCATATAATCGATTACAGATCATCTTCAACCTCTAAATGGTTGGCAAATAATTGATTACCACACGGGATAGTCAATTACTATGTGCAATTTTTGTGTTTAAAATGTGCAAAATAATCAATACTTTGTGTAAATAATCAATTATTTAGTCTGTTGTGTGTTTTCTGACAGTTTTTCTTTGAAAATGTAACTGCCCAACCAAATCCAAAGGAAATCCAAGGCCACTTAAGTGCCTTAACTGTCACCAACAGCTATTTTTTTCAAAAATATGGACGTTAAGAGCATCAATTCTGCCTATAAATAGTGCATTGCATCAATAGAAAAATCTGCACCTTAGTCTATTATCTCTCTAAAATTTCTGAAATTTGTCTGAGTTTTCTTCTGTTTGAACCAATCCTCAACCATGTCAAACCCAAAACCTAAATGTGCTAGGTCATCTAAGAGGAAAGTGGGTGAATCATCATCCAATCCTCTTCCTCCTCAACCCTCAAATAGGTTAGACTTATGGTTTTCCAATGAGTCTGACAAGTTGAACTACTTACAGTTCTTTGCCACTAAACCAGTTTGCTCTCCAAAGTACCTGGACCTAGATTGGTTCATTAGGGAGGGATTTCAATTCCCTGCCTTCCTAGAAACCCAAGGTCTTAGAAGATTCCTTGAAATGAAGGGTACTTTCTACCCAGAATTGGTCAAAGTCTTTTATGCCTGTACCAAGGGTTCCATGAATGGAACCATGGTTTCTAAAGTCAAGGGTGTTACAATGAAAATCACCCATGAAGTCTGGGAGTCTATTGCTGGGGTAATCTGTGAGGGCGCTAGGAAGTTTGATGAGGACCCTGAGGGATATAGTAAATTAGACACCTATAGGGAGATGCTTTATGACCCAAATATGCAGCTTACGAACAGGTTAGGTACTGGTCCTATGAATCCTGAAGATAGGTTACTCCACTACATCATAACCTATGTGCTGACTCCAAGGGTCACTAATCATGCCCAAGCCACAGATGATGACCTGCAACTTGTGTATGGTCTAAAGAACTCTATTCCCATGAATTGGGTTCTCATATTTGAAGAAATAGTGCTCAAATCCAAAAGGTTGGTCAACTACCCTTTCCCATATCCTGTGCTTGTATCTAGGTTTATTGACCACTTCAACATTGATGTGGAAAATGAAGTTGTTGATCATACCAACTCAAGCAACAGCCTAATAAAAGAGAAGCATCTCACTAAGATGGGGATGAGAAAGACTCCAGATGGCTGGATCATTGCTGGACAACAACCTGCTACTGCTGATGTTGGTGATCAAGCTGAAGATTCTGAATATGAAGATAGGGATCTACCTCAGCCCTTATACTCACAATTCGAATCTCTGATGCTGCAAAAGATGGATGGGCTTATCCAGATGCATCATGATTTTAGGGCAGAGACTAGTGTCTCTTTAGATGAGATTAAGAGTAGACTAGACACTTTAGAGGCTACTATTAAGGCTGATGACTCTACCTCCTTCTAAATGTCTTATTGTTCTTTATTATTATGTACTCTGTTTTTTATTTTTAATGTAATGCTTAAATCCTCTCTGTAATGCCTTCCCAATCCATATATAACAATTCCATTATGATTACAATTCAATTATCTGTTGTGCCCTTTATGTTTTTTGTCTTTAACAAACAAATTAGGGGGAGAAATGATTGATTGTTGAATGCCCTGCATATCACTCTATTTGCCCCTGTTTTTTGTTTCATTTTTTGCTCAAAATTTGAATTGAATGGATGCTGGAATTTAGGGGGAGTTAACTATTCAAAATGAATCAATTATATCTAAAACACATGTGAATGATGATTTAAAGGAATCAGATGCTTTAACACTTGATCTTTGTATAGAAAGTGTGAAAATTTCAGGTCTGAAAATTCAAAGTCTTGCATGGAAAATCCCACTTATAAAAGCCTCAAGTTCAACATTTGGTCAATCAAGAATTTGGCATGTTTAAAGCCAAAAAGGGGGAGATTGTTGATTCCAGGGGGAGCTTCATGAAGTTTGGAAGTCTTTGATATAAGAAGAGTTTTGTGCTTTCAACATGCTTGAAGACTTGGAGTCTTATGTAAAAGGAAAACAATCTGATTGAACCATGCATTCACATATTTAATCATTCATTCATTGATTTAACAAAGTGTTTTTATAAAAAATCAAACAAAGTTTTTTATACTTTGGCAAGGTCTCTTTATTAACTCAAAGGTTTTTGGAAAAATTGTTTTATACTATTGTAATCGATTATATTAAAGATATAATCGATTAAATTGTTCTTAGTTCATTCTGGAAAAACCTTTAAGAGCAAAGTAATCGATTACCTATCGGAATAATCTATTATTTAACCTTTGTTTTCACATACACTGCTTTGTTGAAACACTTTAATCGATTACCAATAAATTGTAATTGATTACAAAGTTTTACATTGCTACTCATGGTTTTAAAAATTTTTGGAAAAATCGATTACCAATAGGTAGTAATCGATTACACAGGCTTAAATTGAAAAAACCATCTTCCTGCTTTAATCGATTACCTTTTCTAGTAATCGATTACACCTTGTGTCTGTATTGTATAAGTTTACATTAGATAATCGATTACCACATTTCGTAATCGATTACACAATGTATTTTGGAATGCCACAAGCTCCTGCCTTAATCGATTACCAAAGATAGTAATCGATTACATAGTGCATTTTGTTTTTTACAAGTTCCTGTCTTAATCGATTACAAAGACGGAATAATCGATTATTTTGCTCGTTGCTCATACCCAGAAACTTTGTTAAATACTTTAATCGATTACAAGGTTTATTTAATCGATTACATGAGCATTTTAATCGATTATTAGGCGTGTTTAATCGATTACAGGCAGTTACAAAAAGCTGTTATAAATAGAACCTTGACTCAGCTGCTTAATAGACTTTGTGAAACACTACCCATTCGTATTTTCTGAGCTTAAACAGTCTTGTGAGCATTCTTAAGAGTTTTTCAAGGGATAAAGTCTTTCTTGCTCCATTGTGCATTGATCATGTGTGGTAAAGTCATTCTTAGAGCTTGAAACCATTTCAAGATTAAGGAAAGCTTTTCTTTTTGATTTGTAATCAATCAACCTAAGCTGATAACTTCATGTTGCATTGTATCATTGGATCATCAGGTTGTCTCTCTCCTTAATCTAGTTGTAATTTTTTTGTTTTCTATTTTCTTTGTGGATAGGCTATTGTAATTGGGTTCTTGCTTGTAACTAGAGAAGGGGTTCTCTAGGTGAAAGAACGAAGTAGTGTTCTCTGGTTCTTGTCTCTTAGAATCTAATAGGGTTTTAAATTTCTGTACTTTATTTAGGATTGATAAAGGGAGACTTTGTAATTGCTTGTAAGAATAGAAAATTATAATAGTATAACTCTAACCTTGTGTTGGTTGGAAGAAAACTGGATGTAGCTTCTAGTGTTGAAGAGAACCAGTATAAATCTGCTTGTCTTGTTTCTCTATTCCTTAACTCTTATATTCTTTGTGTTCTTGTTTTAAATTGCTTGATCAATTATATCAGTTTTGATTCATTAAATTCCTTGGGCCTAAAATATTTGGTTGAATAAAGTTCTTGGTTTTTTGAAAAGTGATAAAGATCCTAGGAACTCTGATTTTGATTAAAGAATTTTTTAAAATACCAAGGTTTAACCAATTCAGCCCCCCTCTTGGTTAAGTGTGAGATATTCATATTCTTTATAGGTATCACAATTATTTTGTTGAGGTTGACATCCTTAAAGGAGAAGCAGAACGACAGCGGCTGCAAAAAGAAGATCTAGAGTTGGAGTTACACGCATTAAAAGATCAGATGCCAAATTTCAGAAATGTTGATGGTGACATGAGAAGGTCAAGGACATTTATTACCAACTATATGCCTTTTTTTGTGTATATATGGCTTCTTCATCATAGGCATATGCAAATCTACCGTGCTAATTTATAAATATAAAATATTTTTTTGTTTCTATTTCAATCCAAAAGAGAAAGCCTCAATGAAGCCCTAAATCACATAAAGGTTCTTAAGAGGGAGTTAGCAGGAAAGGATGTAGAGGTAAGATTTTTAAAAAATGACTAATCATATCTCCTAGATTGAAGTTTCTGGCAACAGATAAAGATTCATCTTTTTTCTTTGTTGTCTTTGACAGATTCAACAAATGAAAGCTCATATTTCAGAGCTACATTTGCATGTTTAGCCCATGGAGTACAAGCAGAAAGTTAGTAATTGTATTGAATAAAATAAAATAAAATAAAATGATCTTGCTTGTTATTAGTTATAATTTATATAGTTTAGCAGTACCAACTATGCATGTAGTTTCTTTACAGGCTATTTATTGTTCTATTATTATTATGTTATTTTAAATCAGTTCAAAGCATTGGAAGCCATGGCTGAGCAAGTCAAACCTGAGGGACTTTCTAGTCATTCCACCAGTGCTAATTCCCATAAGGCATTGTCAAACAAGTATGAGAAGAAGGCCACCAACTCTCGAGGTTCTAGTTCGGATTCCCAATTCATATTGAACCTCTTATTTATAATAGGATCATATTACTCTTCGATTTTTTTTTATTAACTATCTAAGTCACTTAATTTCATTTCCCTTAATGTATCATAATTTTTTTTATATATTCTTTTGTTCAAGGTTGTGATGGCCCTAAAATGCAGGGGAGATCATGTCTTAGGTAGTTTGTATAATAGAATTAATACAAGGCACTTATTGAAGATAAGCAAGATGGTTTTATATTTTCAAACTATTCTATAAATTTTGGGATACTTTTACCCCCTTTAAATTACCTTTGTTTAATCCAATTTTTTTTATAAAATAGGTTGAAGAGTTCTCTGGTATGATAATGCCTTTCTCCATAAAAGTGGCGTTCACCAGGTTAGTGGAATTAAATACATGCATTTGCAGTTAACTAATTATATAACACTCAATATATAGACAATGAACTTACCATTATATTCTTTTAATGTAAATCTTATAACTTTCATTTACTAATGTACATACAGTTACTTTTTGTGAACCTAATTATATAATAATTTACATTATAAGATATATAGTAGGATCAAACTTTATAGAATAAAAGCTGGTGAGCTTTTTCTAATTTTATATCATTGAATGGAGTTGTAATTTATAACTATTCATTTATAATTTATGAATAATAACATTAATTAAATATATTTTTATATCACTATTAATTTTAATAAGAAAAATATTATAAACTACTTAAGAAAGATATTATTTAATTAATTAAATGATTTATCTTTTTACGAAGTATTAATGATGGAAATATATTATAGACCACTT
>PYAF01002133.1:47286-60557 GCA_007407185.1 Glycine tomentella
TGTAATTCAAATTTTGTAAAGATTGGCTTATTGTAAATGGGTTTCTTGCATGATAACTAGAGATAGGGTTTCTCTAGGAGTTGCTGAGTAGTGTTCTCAGTGGGGTTAGTCTCTAAGGATCTAATAGTGTTTTAGATCTCTGAACTTTATCTAGGGTTGATAAAGAGAGGCTTGTAATATCTTGTAAGAATATTATTTGTAATAGTGGAACTCCATTTTAATGTTGAGTGGAAGAACTGGATGTAGCTTCATAGTGTTTGAAGTGAACCAGCATAAAATTGTGGTTGATCTTTATTCTAATCTCTTCATCTCCTAATTGCTTTGATTTGTGAATCCAATTATTTGCTCAGAAATAATTTCAATTGTCTATTGATTTTCTTGACAGAGGAATTTGATTGAATATAAGATTGGTGATTTCAAAACAATTTTAAAGTGATAAAGATCCTGTGGAAACTCTGATTTGAAAATTTTAATTTACCAAGGTTCAACCAATTCACCCCCCCTCTTGGTTGTATTGAAGTGTTCCTATCTTTTTCACTGGCGTGGAGAGTGCCCATGTGTATAGTGACCTTTCAGTGATAGTCACGTGTCATTTTACCATTTTAGACTGTGTATAAGCCCCCAGCCTCTGAGCCAATTTATAGACGAAAGAGGGTGAAAGAGCGTCGATGAAGAATGTCCAGTATCATGGCAAATAACACGATGAGTACTAGGAGCCCCCGAGGGTAGACAAGTGATGTCGTGCATCGAGGTTGATAGCTTTGAGAAGTAATGTCTTGAACCTGAACGAGGTTGTCCAGGTTGTGTAGAGACTTGACCCTGGACGAGGCAGTCCAGGTTGTTATTGTTGAGCTATCCAAGGTGGACTCATTTGATTTGTAGATAAGTATGAGCATTGTAACGACCCGTCTCATCGCTACTGTATCACTAATTCTAATGAAAATGATAGTAAATTTTTCGCAATAATACAACTATCATACACACGATACAATTACATAATTGAATACATATATATATATATATATCGTATCAAGGCATATCATTCACATATCAGTACTTAATTCATTTTTTTACATGTAATTACACCTGGAATCTTACATATCACAAAGGAATTCAAGAAACTAACTAAGAAAAAACTAATTAACAAAACAGAACTCTTTCCCAAAGAGAACTCCAATGTCATCATGTCGGCTTGGCAGTTCCTACCAAAAAGAATCTCCCTTCAGAGTCACCTATTACTGCTCATCTGCTCACATGAACGAAAGTTCACGATCATTACAGGTGCCAACCACATGGTACAACAAAAGCAAGGGTGAGTTTATTATATAAAATCAACAAACATCAGATAGCAAAAATTGGGAAGGAAACAACATTACACACCACAATCACTAACAAAAATCCATGATTCCAATAGACACTCAACAAACCAATCATTCAAGACATTTCACAACTTAAACAATCATGCATAGAATGATGCATGCACCTGATTTATCTATTAGTATGCAATGTGGTACCATATCCCAGAAATAGTCTCTCATAGGAAAAATGATTCACTGCCTATCAGGGCTACCCTATCATGCACTGGCCACTCCTCCCGGTGATCAGCCAACGTCGCTAGGGAATTCCAAACCCGATGACCCCTTAGTACCTGTGTCTTCAGCCCACAGAAACTCACAGGTTCGCGAGTGCCTTCATTCTATTTCCATCCATGCAAATGAAGTATGAAACATGGGCACCATCAATGCATGTCCTGGCTAGGAACAAATCCTTCCTTGCAAGGGTAACCTAGTAAGCACCCCCTATGTACATACATAACACACCAATGTGGGCTCACCAATGCACTGACCATGGCTTGGAACAAATCCATCCTCGCAAGGGTAACCAACAGTCACTACATCCCACGTGGACATACATATCATACAACCATGAGCACCATCAGTGCATGACCTGGTTAGGAACAAATCATTCCTCGCAAGGGTAACCCGTCATGCATCCCCATGGGTATCCATGTGTATCCACACCACACAATGACATTGTCCACATCAACATTATCTCTCATAAATATCATTATCAACATCAACATCACATAATCTTAATATCATCATCATACATATCAAAGTCATCTCATTTCAACATCATCAACCACATCAACATTATTTCATTTGTACCTCATCAATCATATCATCATTATCTCATTCAATCATCACCAACACATCAATATCACCTCATTCATCCATAATCCATATTATCATGAGACTGGTATTTTAGGAAAATTCTAAATTAAAGAGGACTAAAATATAGAAAACACACTTTTATGCTCATTTAAAAATTTAATAAATAATTAAATATGAAAACATATTATAAAATTTTGGGCAGAGTCTCCTTTGTAATTAATACTTTTTCCAAAAATCCAATCAATTACAATAACATCAATCGTAATTTTATTCATCAACAAGCCAATTCATCGTATTCCATTAGTTAAAAACACAATTTTTCTTGAAAACGAGCATACATAGGAACAACACACATCAATCATAGATACATTGCATCCCATTAGTTAAAAACGTAGTTTTTCTTGAAAACCAGCACACAGTAGGGACAAGCAATTATCTTCATAGTTGGACTCCCTGGCCCCCAACTATGGTATCTAAACTATTGCCAAAATAATAAACTCCCCTTACCTAACTAAGAGTTCTCCCGTTAAAGCCTCATGGTGTAGTTTTAAAATCCTTCGTATACGCGTGTTCTTGTCCAACACAGAGCTCTATATATACCAAATTGAACACAATTTAGTATAGATTTCCAAAGTAAGGTCAAAATTAACATTTGGGGTCAAATACCCACTTAAATCTAAAAGGGGCAAAAATGATGTTTTTGGGAGTTCACACCAAAAGACATCATTTTGAAATTTCGATCACACCAATGTGACCGGGGTTCAACAAGGATTACAGATATGATATAAATTTCATAAAAAGGAGACTTTTACAACAGTTCATTTTCAAAGGGTTTTCAAAGGAAGTGTAAAACTCCCAACAACGATATCCAAAACATAAGAGAAGCTTAAACTAGCTAGAAGAAGACAAAGAAAACCAAGATTGCCTCAAGGAAACCAAGAAATAAGGATTGGGAGCTCCATTCTCTACCGAAACTTCAAGAGGAGTTTCGAAGATTTCACTCGGATTAAAGTGTTCCTTTTCGTGCGGTGGTTCAATGGCAAGAAAAGGTGGCTCGTGGTGGTCACCAGTGGTCATGGCTATGGAGGATGATGGTGGGAGGTTGGATGGTGGTTTGGTAGTGGAAGAAGGCTATTGTTTCGTCATTTACGCTGCCGGTACTATTTATAACCGACTTGACTCGCCTAAACTGACTTGAGTTGTTAGAAGCAAAATTTTACAATTGTTATACATAGTTTTTATGAATCATCAAGTTTCTTAAGAATTCTTGAACTTGTACAAAAGGAAAAACAATTAAGTGCAGCCCAAAAAGTTTGTGAATTTGTGGCTGGAAAAACAATCAAATTTCAGCCAAGAAGTTATTGAATTGGTGGCTGGAAAATTCAAAGTAAAAACAGAATTTAGAAGCAAAGAAAGTTACAAAGGTTACAAGTTCAAAAATTCCTTTGAACCACAAAATTAAGTGAACTTGTATGACATGCAAACTTTGTGAAATTTAGCTTCTAACAGTTAAATTTGATTGGTATATCCTCCTTGTGCAGTTTGGTACAACCAATATCCTTGAGTTATCTCATTAAATTCCAATTTGAGTTTGTGTTTTTCTAAAAAATTTGTTTTTGTTGTTTATATCTTAAAAATTCCAAGGTTTTGTCTTAGATTTTTCTTGTTCTTGGACTCTTGAGTCTAGCCTAGAATTGTTTCCTATTTCACTATAGTAAAGAAGCTTGATTGGATTGGAATTTTTTTCTTACTAACTATAGATAGGAGCAAGAGTGGGAAAAGGCAAGAGAGAACATTAAAGAAAAAGCCTAGATAAAGTGTGCAAACATGAGTATGAGTGGCAAACACTTAGAGAGTGGTGAGAATTTCCTTATATACTTGTGTTTTTGCTAACCGTTTCTTTTGAAGGATGAGCTCAGTAGGAGATGAGGCTTTCTCATCTAAGACCTCTAGGTTGATGAAGGCCATCATAAAACAAATGGGAGACTTACAAACCAAAATGGATGCAAGATTTGAGGAGTTACTAAGGGAGATCCAAAGAAGGAGTAATCCCATCAAAAGTGTGGATGGAGAGGCTCATGGCAATAGGAGGGTGAGTAAGTATGCATCCTCTCATGGAGAAAATTATGAAGATGAGGGGAATTAGATGTGTGATTGGAGAGAAAATAATAATAGAAGAGAAAATAATAGGAGACACAATCATAGGAGGCACAATAGAGATGAGGAAGATTGGAGGGTAAGGAGAGAAGAGAGAGAAGTGAGGAATGGAGGATTGCATTAAGTGAAAATAAAAATTCAAAAGTTCCTTGACAATTATGATCCCGAAGAGTACTTTGAGTGTGAGATGAAAGTATAACAAATTTTCTCATGACAACAATTTGATGAAGAAAACAGAGTGATTCTAGCAACTCTAGAATTTGGTGACTATGCTTTGGTGTGGTGAAACCAAATTCAAATAGACATAGGAAGGTTGAGGAGACTAAGAGTAAATTGCTGGAATGACTTAAAGATGTGCTTGAGAGAAAGATTTGTTCCCACTTATTATGCAAGAGAAGTCCACAATAAGCTCTAAAGACTATTCCAAGGCTACAAGAGTGTTGATGACTATTATAAGGAGATGGAATTGAAGATGATGAGGGCTGAAATTGTGGAGGGCCAAGAGACAACCATGGCTAGGTTCCTTCATGGCTTGAATAGGGAAATTCAATATGTGATGGAGCTACATTCTTATGCCACAATAGAAGAGCTAGTCCACAAAGCTCAAAGGGTGGAGCAACAACTAAAAAGGAGAAAAACTTCCAAATTTTCCAATGGGGCTGAAACTTCCAGCTGGAAAGACAAGCCTAGGAGGGAGGTTTCTCAAGTGAAAAAGAAGAAAAGGTGGAGAGCTCAAGCAAAACAATTGTGGATCCAACTCCAACAAGATCAAGCAATATCAAGTGTTTTAAGTGCCTTGGTAAGGGTCACATTGCTTCCCAGTGTCCCAACAAGAGAACAATGATTTTGCTTGAGGATGAGGCATAAAGAGTGAGTCTTTAAGTGACTCAAATGAAAATAATAGGAATACTTCACAACAACCAAGAGTGGGGATGAATTGGTTGAACCTTGGTATTTTAAAATCAATTTCAAATCAGAGTTTTGAGGATCTTTATCACTTTTAAAACCAAGAAGCCTTTTAGTCAATCAAATAGCTCAGTTCAAGAATTCAATAGATCAAAACAAATCTTGTTGAACAATGAATGTGATTCAAAGAATTAACAATAACGAATATGATGAGATAAGAGATATAGAAACAAGAACACAAACAATTTATACTGGTTCACTTCAAATCATAAAGCTACATCCAGTTTCTTCCAACCAACACTAGGTTACAGTTCCACTATTATAAAAATATTCTTACAAGGTTTTACAAGAATTTCCCTTTTATCAACACTAAACAAAGAACAGAAATCCAAAACCCTATTAGAAATCTAAGGAGAAAGATCCAGAGAACACTACTCTGATCTTTAAGCTAGAGAACCCTTATCCAGTCCCAAGCTTTAAGAATCAAAATTATAATAGCAAATACAGCACAAATTTGTAAACAAAATTACAACCAATCAGTTAAGGAAAGAAAACACCTGATGATCCAGTGAATGATATGCACATGAATGAACAAACCAAGTTGAAATACAAATTTAATCTCAGAACATCTCCTTCCTTAACCTTTGAAAGAAACTTCTTGCTTGAAAGAATCACTCAAAAACCCATGAGTGTTTTAGTGAAAGCAAGAATTCATAGAACCCAGAAAAATCACTTAGAACGTGTTTAGAAAACTTATGTGTGCTCAAAATACGAATTAATCAAGTTACAAAACAAACTGAGCCAAGGTTCTATTTATAACAAACTTTTGTAACTGTCAGTAATCGATTAAACGCACCAAATAATCGATTATTTCACTCATGTAATCGATTAAATCAACCTTGTAATCGATTAAAGTGTTCTACAAGAATCTAGACATGAGCAACGAACAAAATTATCAATTATTCTGTCTTGTAATTGATTAAGACAGGAAGCTTCATAAACTTGAAATACACTGTGTAATCGATTACTGATTCTTGTAATCGATTAAACCAGGAAGCTTTAGAAATCATATTGAACTATGTAATCGATTACTATTTTTGGTAATCGATTAATGCAACAAACCTTATATGCATTAACACAAAGTGTAATCGATTACTGAATTTGGTAATCGATTATGATAGAAAGATGGCTTTTTCAGTTTAGCTTGTGTAATCGATTACTATTCTTTGGTAATCGATTCTTCCAGAGAGACTTAAACTCATGTATATGTAATCGATTACTACCTGTTGGTAATCGATTAAAGTGTTCATCAAGGCAGTTCATATGTAAACGTAGGTCAAATAATTGATTAATCCGATAGGTAATCGATTACATTGTTCTTAAAAACTTTTTCAAAGTAAACCAAGAACAAAATAATCGATTATATCCTCAGTGTAATCGATTAAACCAGTACAAAATTCATTTTTCCAAAACCTTTGATTTCACATGAAAACCTTTAGTTAAATGTTAAAAGCTTAGGTGGATTTTCATGAAAAAAATACTTAGTTAGATGAATGAATGAGTGAATGCATGGATCAATCAGATGGCTTTCCTTTTACATAAAATTCCAAGTCTTCAAGCATGTTTGAAGCTCAAAACAAATCTTGGCAAAGTCTTCCAATCTTCATGAAGCTTCACTTGGAATCAAAATCAAATAGTTCTTCAAGTGAAGAAGAAGAAGAGCAAACACTAGTGGAGGCCAAGGAGGGTGATCTTTTGATGGTAAGAAGAATGTTGAGCAATTTTTGCCTAGAAAAAGAGGAGACTCAAAGAGAAAATATTTTTCACACAAGGTGTTTAGTTGAAGGCAAGGTATGCTCACTTATCATTGATGGAGGCAGCTGCACCAATGTGGCTAGCACAAGGCTTGTTGATAAATTACACTTGTCAACAATAAAGCATCCCAGGTCATACAAGCTACAATGGCTTAGTGAAAGTGGAGAAGTGGTGGTAAATTCTCAAGTGCTCATTCATTTTTTATTAATACTTATAATGATAAAATTCTTTGTGATATTGTACCTATGGAGGCTAAACATATCCTTCTTGGTAGGCCTTGGCAATATGATAGAAAAGTGATGCACAATCATGGAGAACACTTTTGAGTTTGAGCACTTACGCAAGAAAATTATTTTGAGGCCTTTGACTCCTAGACAAGTGTGTGAGGATCAAATGAGGATGAAAGAAAAGAGAACTCAAGAGCTGAAAAAAAATACTGCACTTGAAAAAAAATACTGCACAAAAAAAGGCAAAGAAAGTGAGCTACCAAAGAGAAAAACTAGTGATGAGAAAAGAAAAGAGAAAGAAAATGAGAGAAAACAAATTCATGAGATCAAAGAGAGTTTGTTCTTGAGTGAAAAGGAAATCAAGAGAGTGTTATTAGCCAAACAACCTCTTTATTATATGGTTCTTAACTCTCTTTGTTTACATGTTGAAAAGGAAGGAGAAATATTGCCCAAAGCTATGCAATCCCTTTTAGAGGAATATGAATATGTGTTTCCAAAGGAAATTCCTAATGGCTTGCAAACTTATGATAAAGAGTTGTATCACTTGTTAGAGTATTGCAAACTTGGCAACATTATCTTTTACCTAAAGAATTTGTGATCCATAATGATCATGAGTCTATTAAATATTTGAAAAGTAAAGGTCAACTCAACAAGAGACATGCTAAATGGTACATTAAGGGCAATTTAAGGACTTGGGAGGAGTGTCTACCTCAAATGAGTTTGTTTATAATAGAGTAGTTCACAAGACTACTTCCTTATCTCATTTTCAAATTGTTTATGGCTTTAATCCTTTAACTCCTCTTGATTTATTGCCATTACCTAATACTTCTTCTATGATTAATCATGATGCTTTGTCTAAAGCTTCTTATGTTAGGAAATTGCATGAACAAGTACAGACACATGTGGAGAGAAAGATGGAACAATCTGCAAAGCAAGCCAATAAGCACAAGAAGTAAGTGGTCTTTAATGAAGGAGATTTGGTTTTGCTTCATTTGAGGAAGGATAAGTTTCCTCAAGAAAGGAAATCCAAGCTCCAACCTAGAGGAGATGGACCTTTTAAGATTTTGGAGAGAATCAACAACAATGCATACAAACTTGAGTTGCCAAGTAAGTAAGGTGTGAGTACTACTTTCAATGTTTGTGATCTTTCTTTGTGTGATGTAGGTACAAGTGAGCAAGCAAACTTGAGGTCAAGTTCCTTTCAAGAAGGAGGGGATGATGGAGGTCCATTGCAAGCTAAAGGTCTAGAAGGAGAACTTGAAGAACTTCCTTGGGCATGTGTTGTTTATGAATGCTTTTTTGTACCTTTTGTTGTGTAGTGAGACAATGTATTAAATGTGATAAAATGAGTATGTATTGAGTGAATATCTTCTTTGTCGGTAAAGGTGGTGAACTTGGTTTATTAGTATGTGGATGTGATATGCACTTGTGTCTTGAGGGTTGTGAGGGATCAATTTTTGTGAGAACTTCAAGGATCAATGGAGGAGCCAAACAACCTCATTCATAGTGAAGAGCCTTTTGGGTACTAAGAACTTGTTCATCGCAAATAATTACTTATATTAATATATGTATGTTTAAGCATTTAAGAACTGCATCAATGAGGATGACCCCTAACCATGCATTTAACAATGCAAACTTGGATGCTTCTCCACTTGAACATGCAGTCAATCAAAACCAGTCTGTAATACTTTATTTCAAGAAAGGGAAACATCTGCATCATCTAGTGCTGAAGTTGATTTTGAGAAGTTAAAGTCCATTGAAACTATTTTCATTGATGATGATATTGACAACATAAACACAATCAAAACAACTGTTGGTAAAGGGAAATATGTTCAACAAAATCTCAAACAGAGATGCACTAGTTTAATGGCATCCATCTTAGTGCACAAAAAAATATTGTCCATGCTTTGAATTCAAATATGCCTATACTTCCTTGAAAAGGAAATAAGTTAAGCATTTATAAAATTACTCTACAAAATTTGTCAGATTAATCTTTGAAAGAACATACTTTACAATGTGGTTGTGTAAAGCTTCACAACTAGATGTAGTTCTTATTCTAGCAAAAAATTCCATCCGATATAAGTTGTGGACCACATACTCTTTCTTTCATATAACTAATTAATCCAATTATTGTTCTCTAATCCAAACTTCAAAATCATTTGACTCCACCTTTCTTCAAACACTTCAATTTCTACATCTCCCAATATGCAATTTCTCATTAAGGCAAAATATCAATATTCCTAAAATTAGCTTGAGTATTGTGCAACAAATGCCATGCACATAACCTGTGAAAAGCATTTGGGAAAA
This sequence comes from Glycine tomentella, assembly GCA_007407185.1. Classification (NCBI taxonomy): domain Eukaryota; kingdom Viridiplantae; phylum Streptophyta; class Magnoliopsida; order Fabales; family Fabaceae; genus Glycine; species Glycine tomentella. Next base: position 56,873 of record PYAF01002133.1, read on the forward strand.
TCTTTCTGATTGTACTTTTCATTGCAACATCTCCATCAGTAACTACTGCAGAAGGATACTTACCATTCCATGTCTTGAAAACTACTCCAATAACTACACATAAGTTTGTTCAGTCTCATTAGTCACAATCGTTGTTGCAAACAAAATGATTTGGTTATGGTGATTCACGCTAGAGAAAATTACAACAGGACAAGAGTACTTATTCTTCTTATACGTCGCATCAAACACAACCATGTCACCAAACACTTTATAATACATTCAACTTTGTCCATCAACCCAAAATAGATGTTGGAGCCTATTTTCATTATCAATTGTGTAAGACATATACAACAAATTATCTTTCTCTAAATGTCCACGAAAATAATTCAAAGAACCAGTAACATCAAAAGCTTGCACACATCTAGTTTTAACCTCCAAATCATATATATCTTTCTTTACAAATCCTACTTTATGATAACCTCCTGCAATATTCACAAAGGAACCATACATAAGTTGAACTCTAATACCAAATCTCTTGTAATTTTGTATCTGCATAATATTAGTTGGAGTCATCTTTCTAAGTCCACATAACAATCAACAATTAAGAATATCTAACAAAACATGCTTGTGATCAAAGTTGAATTCGAACATTTCTCATCGACTGTTATTATTCTTCACATGCACCCGATACATGGCTTTACACCCACACCTTATATCATTTTTAACTTCATGCTTTCTATTTTCCAAAGTCAAACCCCTATCTTGTCTATAACCTTCATATGTGATTTCTCCTTTAATATTTCTAACTTTGTTACTTTTCCACATAGAAAAACTAGTCATTCTAGCATACCAATAGTAGAATAAGTAGCCATAGTCAAGATTCACAAAATCTAAACTATCAATATCATCAAAGCTTAAATTTTGCACATCAATCTCATAGATATCATTCTTTTGATTTATAAAAATAGGACCTTCAACATTGTCAACTCCAACACCTACAGTTGTGTTGTCTATATCATCATCACACACATCCAATTCCTCATCCTGCTCGCCATCAACATCCTCATTCTCCTCATCCCCATCATCAACTACATTTTCCTCGACATCACTTTCTAACAAAATGTCATCCAAACCCTGAAAAAAATAAAAAAAAAACAGTGAAATATTCCCAAAATTAAAATCAACACAATACATCTTGCATATAGAACCACAACAATCCTTACAATGAATTCCATTTCCTTGATCAAAACTCCCCCATCAATGTCTTCTACATTGTTGTCCATTGTTGCACAAGCATAATACAAATGCCTTTTTAATAATATACCCCATGAAAGCTACACAAATAGAAAGAATGCTGCAACAAAATATATGTAGACCTAAATACCTTAATAAAAAAATTGAACAAAAACTAAACAATCAGAGTCAGGGGTGTTCAATTGATTTCGATGTGACCATGCAAAATACGTTTAAAACACCCAATTGGAGTGGATAACACGCAATCAGAGTCACGTGTAACCAAACATGGACGAAATCACAAAGGCAATGAAGAAGAGACACGAAGGTTCAACAGCCACACAATCCATGTTGACGACAACAAATCAAAGTATATGGAAGACAAAGTAGGTTTTGAGATCCAAAGTTATATCCACAGATGAGTGCTTCAAAAGGGGAACAAAGACTCAACAATTTTGTGGTGATGGTGAAAAGGAGAGGTTTTGTTGAGGCTTATAGGTTTCAAACTAAAGAGATGAGCCATGTGGTTCTTATTTTAATGGAACAACCTATTTTAATCATCCATGTGTGAAATCCCAACTCATTTTAAAAAATGGCCATTAAATAACAAAAATTGGGTAATGTTACACCCACATCCCTTGGATTATATTTTCCATATTTGAACGTCTATTATCATCTTTGGCATGGTGCCAAAGTTTAGCAATTGTGGCACCCTAGCCAACATCCTTAATCTAAAGAAAGTTTTGTGTTCAGTTCTTCACCCATTTAATCACTTAGATGACTTTTATTTAAATCTGATGAAATCCATATAACAAAGAAATAAAAAAAACAGGTAGGATTTCTTTGTGGGCGTGTTTGGTTTAGAGAATGAAACTAGAGAGAACAAAAATAGATGATATTTTTTTAACTAAGATAATAGATAACAAAGAAATTTCCTAGCAAATACGTATATAATATTTTATTTAAATTACTTTCATTAAATGCAAAATGTAACATCCTCAAATTTTATTTTGAATTCATATTTAAAATTTAATTGTGGAAGTGTGATGATAACTAGATAAATGACCATATGACTTTTCCTTTAAATTAGAAATGACAGAAATGCCCTTGAGGTTAAAATTACGAAAATGCCCCTAGATATTTTGTGGTAGAAATTACACAAATACCCTTGAACATTTTGGATAATTACCATCACGTCCCAAGAATAATAAATTACCACAATGCCCTTTAGGCCAAAAATGACCAGATACCCTTTGAGAGTTTGTGGAAACTTGATGGAAGTACAGAGCACTCTTAGATAGCATATTATTAAGAGATTTTGTGATAAGAAACCTTAGAATAAAATTTCTGTGAATTTTATAAAGTGACAACTTTGAAATTGTATTCAGAAGGATTCGGGCATCAGAAAAATATGGAAAAATGAGAAATAGAATCTGTGAAATTTTCTCTTAATTGTAGGATGTTTAGACTTATCTAATAAAATGGTTTAGTAATTTTAATGGTCAGAAGAAAAATAGACCAATTGGAATTAAGATAAGAATAATCTTGTGCTTGAGGTCTATATAGTACTCTGTAGAGATTGGTTATGAGTTATTTGTAATGATACTAAAGATAATTTTTGGAGATCTCTAGAGTTCTATTATTTCATATTATTTTTAGGTGAAAGAATTCAAATTAAATTTAACTTCTTACAAGGAATTATCATGTGAAAAACCATAAGTGGAATTAGATTTTACTTTAGCATAAAAAATGACATGTAATGGCATAAAAGGAAGGAAAACTTGTCATCCGACCCCTTAAGCTTGAAGTTCACGTGTGGAATGATGTAGAAAAGGGGACAAGATTCATGAATAAGCCACTTATAAAGGCAAGCTTCATGAAGAAGACAAGTGGTGGACACTTGGAATATGTATACAAGATGAGAAGAAAAATCTTCTCTTATCTCCTTTGGTAGAACACGTGGACAGCTCTAGACATTATTTCAACAATCCCAACGGTCAACAGTTACATATTTGGGATAGTAGTGTACCTTTAAAATTTTAAAGAGATCCAACGGTTAATGAATCCAGAATTAGAATTTTACTAAAACAGGTTTGGGATAAACTCAAGAATGAAAGAAAAAGCATAAAAATCTTCCTTGGCAAGCTACTCCACGAAAATGCAAGAGAAATGGAGAAACTTCAAGAGCTTGGACACTTGGATGGTGGAGAATTAAGAGCCTTTATGATTTGGACAAGTATAGGGACACTTGTAAAGGGGTGGACAAGTGGAAAAGTAAGTCATTATGGTGTAGGAGATATTTTTCCATAAAGTGAATCCTAAACCACTATATAAAGGGGGAAGGAGGACCTAAGTGCAAGACATTCTCCAAGCTTTCCTCTCTACACCTTCACGTGAACATCCTCTCTTCATACTACCTTCATTTCATCTTTCTCCTTTAGAGTTAGAATCAAGTAAGAAAAGAAAACTCCAC
>PYAF01002133.1:60657-73017 GCA_007407185.1 Glycine tomentella
GATGGCAGCCCTGGTCAGGTTCCTTGAAGCTCTGGAGTAGTGTTGATATATTGAAGGAGCTATGTACTAAGCTGGATTTTGAAAAGAGTTTTGTACTTGTATAAACTTTTGTAACAGAGACATTGACTAATGAATTAGTCTTTACATATTTTGTAAATTTTAATGACTTAGAATTTTTACTAATACACGTTTCTTGAAAAATTTTTATTCTAAGTAAAAATACTAGTAATAAAATCAACTTAGAAATTAGGTCGTTACACAAAAATGATTTATACTTTAGCAAAAAATATACATTGATTATTGTTAGAGTGAAATTCTTTCAATTGATTAGTTGTCATGTTGGTTACTTGCTAATGAGTGGTTCCCCTTTAGGAGTTTGATTCAAGGAATGAATTTTGTTCCTTGATTTGGTTCCTAGTCCACTCCAAAGAGTTTTCTAGCAATTAATGAACTGAAATTTCTATGCTAGGCTACACCTATGTGAAATTGTGATAAAGGAAAGTTTTCAAGAAAATCGTAAATGGATGAAAGTGGTAAAGGAAAACTAGAAACGATTGAAAACGATAAAAGGAAACTGTAAATAAAGGGATAACTAAAATATAAATGAAAGATAAATGACGGGAAAAGATATAATTTGGTCAAAGACCTCTTTTACATTAGAATTTCCTCTATTTATAATAATATAAATAATACAAACTATCCAATTGTTTCTAATCACTATCCTTGATCTATTAAGTTTGGTTGTGTCCAAGTCACATTGGACTATACCAAACAATTAAATCTCTAAGGTTTTGATGTTAACAAAGTACAAATTTTATGTATTAAATTTTCATGCTTAAGCTATAGGTTTATATATCTTTATGAGATACAAGCAAAAAAAACATGAATTGAAAGGCTCTGGATGAAAAACAAAGTATCAGTCATTTGACGATACTAGTTCAGCATCCAGCCTTGAGAAGACAAGTGCTTTAGCACTTGGCTCACAATACAAAAGCAATGGAACAGTTACTTGATCCTCAAGTACTGAAAACATTCACAAGAAATTACCGTCCATTGTAACATACTCAAAATTATATCTTGAGTTTATATTTATGATTGAATTTTGGAAGTGTGATAATAGTTGGATATAAGAAGAATATGATAGAATTTATTTGATCACAAGCTGCCCAAAACTGTCCACTATTACCACCCGAATTAAAAAATTATTTCTTTCTCATTTTTTACTAAAATTACGTATGATATATGGAATTAAAGATCTAGATATCTACTATAACATATAAAAATTTCAGATAAATCTAGTTTGTGTACTGCTTGCAGTCACTAAAACATTAAGAGATGTCATTATGGAAATTTTCAGCTTGTTGACAATATTGGAATCTAGTTTAAAAATGTTATAGCTAGAGTTTTATAACTCCAAATAAGGCATATGATACCTTGTTAGAAATCTTAGGAAGTCTAGTTTAACATAATAAAAGATAAGAATTTATTGACTGGTAGATTGGTACAGAATATACTAAGAAAAAACCACATCTGATTAAGTGTTTCTACCTCTTTGAAAAATTTGGATTGGGCATAACTTGTAACTCCTGGAATTTTGGCACAAGGAATAAAAGCTTTAGCCCAAAATTTAACCAATCAAAGGTTGCCTCATGCAAGATCATTCCAGGTGCACAAGAGTCCTCCAATAAAATAAATCATGCACCAAAACAATAAGCTAGAAGCAAAGCTTAAAGTATAGGCTACTGTAATTTTTTTTTTGCTGGCTGAAATGAAAACATTAAATAAGGCTTTGTGTACATGTGTAATCACCTAAGCCAAGAAAATATGTAACACCTGAAATTTCGATTACTGAAAATATAAGTTTGATGCATTTGTTGTGATTGTTTGATTATTTGATTAATTTAGATTGGTTGATTTTTTGTGCATTTTACCCTGGTGCAATTGCTTGGTATGTATGTTAGGTTGTGCAAAGTTTATTTGAGCTGCGTTGAAAATTGAGTGATTCCGAGTTTGACCCGAAACCTGTTTTAGTAAAATCACAATTTTGGATTGGTTAACCATTGGATTGCCTTCAAATTTTAAAGGTAGTCTCCTAACTTATATATGTACCTTTTGACTGTTGGGATTCACGAAAAAACATCTAAAGCATGAGATAATAATTTTTCACAGAAGCAAAAATTTTAAAATTAGGTCAACTCACCCAGGCGAATTTTGGCAGGCATTTTGGCTCGCTTGGGCGAGTCAAGGCGGTGATAAATATGTACAGTAGCGTGCAAACCATGAAATGTGCTCTTCTTCCTCCCCTAAATAGCTCCCAAGCTCCCCACCATCCTCCTTCACCACCCACAGCCACCAGAGACCACCACAAGGCATCGCCACTCGCCGTTGGACCACCGCACAAGAGGAACACTTTAATTGGAGCAAAATCTTCAAAACTCAACTCGAGGATTTGGTAGAGAATGGAGCCTCCAATCCTTCTTTCCTTGTTTATTTGAGGTAACCATGGTTTCCTTGTCTTCTCTTAGCTAGTTTGAAGCCTCTCTTGATATCTCTTGTGATTTGAGTATCGTTATTGGCTATTTTTATACTTCCTTTGAAAACCCCTTTGAGAATGAGATGTTGTAAAAGTCTCATTTTTATGAAATTGTTGTCATTTCTGTGATCCTTGTTGAACCCCGATCACATTGGTGTAATCGGAATTTTAAAATGATGTCTTTTGATGTGAACTCTCAAAACACCGTTTAGCCCCTTTTCAATTTGAGTGGGCATTTGACCCCAAATGTTAATTTTGACCTTGCCTTTGAAATCTATACTAAATTATCTTCAATCTGGTATATAGAGCTTTGCATTCAGACAAGCACGCGTATTTGAAGAATCACAAAACAACACCGCTAGGCTGTAATAGGGAGAACTCCTAGTTAGGTAAGGGGGTTTATTAGTTGGTTATAGTTTTAGTACCATAGTTGGGGGCGAGGGAGTCCAACTATGAAGATAACTACATATCCCTACTGTGTGCTGATTTTTCAAGAATTAACTAATGAGATGCGATGTATTTATGAGTGATGTGTGTTTGTTCCTGTGTTTGCTCTTTTTCAAAGCAAATGATGTTTTTAACTAATGGGATGGGATGAATTTGCTTGTTGATGGATAAAATTGTGAATGATTTTGTTGTTGTGATGATTGGATTTTTGGGAAAAGTCTTAATTATAGAGGAGACTCTGCCCAAAATTTTATAATTTGTTATCTATTTAATTCTCTACAAATTTTTAAATGGGCATGAGAGTTTGTTTTCTATACTATAGTCCTCCTCTTTAATTTAGAATTTTCTTAAAATACAATTTTCATGGTAATATGGATTGTGAATGAATGAGATGATGTTGAAATGGGATAATGTGATTGGGTTGATGATGATGTAATGAGATAATATTGATATAGTTGATGATGTTGAATATTGATGTTTATGACGATGATATTGGAATAAAATGATGTTGATGATATTTAAATTGAGATGTTATTAATGTGATTGTATGATGTTGATGATATATATTCACATCATACAATGTCATTGTATGATGTGAATATACATGGACACCCATGGGGGTGCATGACTAGTTATCCTTATGAAGAAGGATTTGTTCCTAGCCAGGTCATGCATTGATGGTGCCCATGGTTGTCATTGTATGATGTGGATATATATGGATACCCATAGGGGCTGCATGACTAGTCATCCTTGCGGGGAAGGATTTTTTCCTGTCCATGGTCATGCATTGGTGGTGCCCATGATTGTATGCTATGTATGTACACGTGAGGTGTAGTGACCAGTTGGTTATCCTTGTGGGGAAGGATTTGTTCCTAGCCATGGTCAGTGCATTGGTGAGCCCACATTGTTGTGCCATGTATGTCATGGGGGGTGCATGACCGGTCATCCTTGCAGGGAAGGATTTGTTCCTGGCCATGGTCATGCATTGATGGTGCCCATGTTTCATACTTCATGTTGCATTTATGGAAATAGAATGATGGACAGTAAGTACTGAGGGTACTAGGGGGCAATCACTCTGTTTGGAACAACTTGAGACTCAGGGCTGATCACCATAGGGGGAGCCACCAGTGCACAACAGGGTGACCTCGACGAGTTACTACATCATTTTCCTGAGAGAGACTATTTCCATAAGGATGGTACCACATTACATTATGAGAGTTGAGTCAGGTGCATACATCATTCTAAGCATAATTGTGTTGAATTGTGGAAAAGTGGATGACTAGTTGTTGCATGTGGGTGTGTAACTGATTAATTTTAGGAATGGTTGGAGTTGTTATTGTTGTTCTCTTTTGATTAGTGTTATATGGTACTTGTTATTTTTGGTAAGATAAACTCACCTTTGCATTTGTTGTACCGTGTGGTTGGTACCTATGATGATCGCGAACCTTCGTTCAGATGAGCAGTAGTAGGTGATCGTGGAGGGAGATCTTCTTTTTGTTGGAGTCGCCAAGCCAACGTGATGATGTTGGAACTCTTTTTGGAAAGGGTTGTGTTTTGTTAATAAACTATTTCATAGTTAGTCCCTTAATTCTTTTTGTGGATATGTATATTTTGATTTGTAGATACATGTAAAACTAAATTAGGTTCTAAACATGTGAATGATGAGTACTAATTTAGTATATGTATACATATGTATTCAATTATTGTAATTGTATCGTGTGTATGATGATTGTATTATTGCAAAAAACTTACTACCATTTTCATAATCAAATTAATGGAGTTTTCATTGAAATTTGAAATTCACATGAATAGAGTTAATGATGCCGTAGTGACAAGACGGGTCGTTACAAAATACATCCCCTTGCTCAGCCATGTCCATGTAGAAAGGCCAGTTTCCCCAAAGTCTATAATTATGATAATCTTGACCAAGAAATTAAAGTCAAGATAAGGTTTAAAGAATAATATCTTCCAAGGTAATGATGATTTAGTTAAGTTCTAACTAAACTAACGCCTAATTCAGTTCTAATCTAACTAGAATCACTTAAAACTCAACTAATTAAATTAATATAAATAGCTAGGATGTTGGAAAAATTCTGCACGTATAGATTGCTAGCCAAAACTCCTTACAAGGCTACTTGCTCCTTGCACCAAGCTTTTCCCTTCTTACCTCCTTTGCCATGCTCTTATACGTGACCTCTCTTCTACCACTTTATCCATCAAATTTTCTTCTTTCAAGACTTCATTCCTTAGAGGATTACCAAGAGAAGCAACCACTTAATCAATTTCAAATCCAAATTCACTTGAGGTAGGCTAGGCTTCAATCTTTACTTAAGAATTTATTTGGACTAACTATATGGTTCAATGTGAAGATTTATGGTTGATTATTTAAGCTGGAATTTTATATCATTGAAGGATATTTTATGATGTGATAATGTTGATTTAATAATAGGATAGGTTGATGATTTAAATGCTCAAATATTAGTGATATTTGGACTTGAATTTGATGATCTTTGGACTGTTTATTTATATTTATGTTGTGGGACTATTTTGGAATTAATTTTGAGAAGTAGAGATTGAATTGTATATAGATAAATGGTTTAAATACTTGAATGATTCAATTTGGAGGATTAAGTAGTAAGGTGGTAGGTGAAAGGAGATTAAGGTCTAGACTAAGTTCTAATCTTTTCTTGTGAAGGTTTAAAGGAATTAGAAATTATTTGAAAGATATATTGTGGTTTATTAGTTAGATTACTAACATGTTGTATGTAGCTTGAGGATATTCTATTGTCATGCATAAGTTGACATGATTTTGCTTGAATAAGGTATGGTAGCCTAACCATACTTTTGGTACGTATTGTGTTGTGATGGAAATTTTTCCATGAGGATGTATGAATTTTCTCATGGATTGTTTTATTAATGAAAATGATGGATTTGATGTGATGATATGTTGATCCATGTTTCTGAGTCCAGTATGAGATTTGCGAAATAGGATCCAATACTATATCTAGTATGAGATGTAGAGACTAGGTGCAAAAACATGAAATAATTATGGTTTGCATAAGACGGCTGCAGCTAGACATCCATTACGAGATGTACTTAAATACAGTACGATATGTAGAAGTCATGTACACCCTGAAAATTTTCATTCATGCATTGTTTGCATAAGACGATCGCAGCTAGACTTCCAGTATGAGATGTACCTACATACAGTACGATATGTAGAAGTCCATGTGCACATTGGAATTTCATGCATACATGTTGTTTGAATGGTTATGTATTGTGTGGATTTTATTGGAATTTATTGATGGTTTACTAACGAACTAACGTATTTGGTGGTTTAGCTTTTGCCTACTGAGAAATTTTATTTCTCACTAGATTTGTTTCATTTTTTTATAAATGGAAATAGTAATCGTGTTCCTTGATGCCTTGTATTTGGTGATGGTGTAGAAATGAAGATAGGAACTAGGCTGGTGAATGGAAAATCTTGTACTTGTATAATAATGACATGATGTAATAAGTAATTAGTTTCATTTAATGAATGAAGTCTCCGCTTGTAAAATTTATATGTTTTAGAATTCTCACTAATATACGTTCTTAAAAATGAAATAATAATAAAAATTATCTAGAAATAAATTAGGTCGTTACATCCATAGGCTCAGTAAGAAACTCGCACCATAGTGCACAAAAAAGAAGATTTAAATTGTCTTGTCTTGACATTCTTAATTCCTCTTGTCTTATGTTGTTAACATTTTCTTTGATTTATACGATGAAAGTCAGTTCTGAGCACTAGGAGACACTGATGATGATGCCGAATCATCCCAAAACAAACTAGGATTCCAACAATTCTACAGTATAGGAATAACCTAGGTAGATTCAGAGACACAATCCAATTAGTTCCAACTTCAATCCACTTATAAATCAAAGTAAGGGATTTCATCAAGCAGTTTGCAAACAATTGAAATGTAGAAACAAAATCACAAAATTTAACAGCATTATTAAATAGATTTAAGAAGCATCAATCCAATTCACCAAATCCAAACAATTCGAATTATCACAGTTTTCTAAAGATGATGATCCGATTATGAAGTTCTAGTGAATCTAATTAGAGGTAATTCAATCAAACTAAACCCTAATTACACTGAGATCACAAATCAGATTGAAGTATCATCCAATTAATCTGTAATTAAGATTCAAATTAGGAAGTTAATCAATTACCTAATTGATTTTAATCCTAAATACATTCAAAATCATGAATACGAAAATAGAATTGGAGAAGAGGATGAACATTCACAACAAAATTCAAAATACTTAACCAGAACTCAATTTCGTCATTGCTTGAACTGAATCCTTGGATTGATTAGTTGTTTAGCCTTCAATAGTCATCACCAATGGAAGAACATCAAAAATTGAACAAGAGAAGAGAATAATAAAGTTGAAGAGATGAAAAAATATGAAGAACAAGTGAGAGAAAAGAGTTTGATCTAAAACTTGCACTAGAAGTTTCTAAAAGTGTGTTTTGTACCAATTGACTCTAACTAACTAACTTTGAAAATACACTAAGTAAACTAATATATACTCTAACTAATCAGAAGTAATGGATGGGCCTTGATTAGGCCCTACTAATCACTCTAATTAAGCTAATTACACAATGCAAAGGCCTGAAATTCGCAGTCCAAAATCTAGGTGTAGAGGCTCTAACTTCCAAGCCTAAAATGACTCTCAAAATGGCCGAATTGGCCCCAGCTTATATCTAACAAAATTTTAGATATTTTCCTTAGATTTCTAGGGACAACTCATATGATCTACTTGGAGTTCTGTAGTGTCCTATAGGTCATGCACAAGACAGATAGGTCAATTAAGTACAAAGTTAAACAATAAGCAATAATTATCAATTAAGCCCAATTATTTGCCTAAGACCAAAACTTAATTAAGGTGAGAAAATAAATGTAAAAGAAAGTTCAAATAAACTAAGAAGAATAGGAAATTAATAATCTAAAATTGCTCTATCAGACACTGTCAAACTATACTTCTCTGAAGATATGTTATGGAAAGCGTTTATGGTCCCCACTCTCTCTCTCTCTCTCTCTCTATTTGCACAGTAGCGACCTTATGTTGAGTGCCAAAGCTATTAGACAACGGCTAGCTAGGATCTCTCAACGGATCGAAGCTTTGAATTCTATATAAAGTTTGAAGATGTCTGTGTAAATAAAAAGGTCTAATTACAAGAGAACATTCTGAGACAAAATGAACAAGTGCTATAACGTTTTCAGTCCATTAGTCAAAAGAAACTTGAGCAAATTGAGTGAATCTTAGCTTTGCTAAGTTAGCGAGTTTCATTGTATTCAAGCTTATTGTGTAAACACTCTTTGAGTGATTAACAATACATTTTGTATCAAACATATATTGTTTGTTAAAGTCAAGAGTGACTTAGTGACAAAGAATACTTGAGTCTTAATCTCAGGGGGAGATTAAGTGTACTGCCAAGAGTGGCCTAGAAAGTTCCCGTTGTAGGTAGAAATGGCATAAAGAATACTTGGTTGTAATAAAAGATTTAATTAGTGGAACCTTTCAAGGTTTAAAGCAGAACTGGACGTAGCACAAGAGTTGGGGTGAACTAGTATACAACCTTTGTGTTTTCTTTTCTGCTTCTATATAACTAGTTCTTTTCTATAAATCACTTCTACACTACTATATTCAAGTTTTGTGAACTGGTTTTTCTAGGCACAACGTGATTTTGAACCCCTTGGATGAAACCTTTCCTCCATTGATATATGTTTTAGAAAAGCTTTTAATAGTTTTCAAAACACCAAGTTTTTATCCATCACACTAATCAACCCCCGTTCTAGTGTGTTTCAGGTACTTTAGTTGGTATTAGAGCTTGGCTTCTAGGTTGAGCTCTTGATAGATCTTGAAATAATGGAAGAATGATATGTTGTGAACAAGCCTCTCATGTTCAAGGGAGCCTACTATGACTATTGGAAGGAAATAATGTTTGCCTTCTTTGAATCCACTCACGTTGATATGTAGGACGTTGTAGAAAAAGGCAATCACATTCCTTTAGACACTAAAAGAAATGAGATCCCTAGGACATATGGATGGATGAACATAAGTCCATATTTCTTCTCAACTCTCGCAAGAAAAACTTTGTTGTGCACTCTATCTCAAGAAGATTATTCCAAAGTTCACAGCTTCAGAAGCGCTAAATAGATGTGGGACACCTTAGCCGTTACCTATGAAGGGTCCTCTGAGGTAAAACATAACAAGATGAGTCTTCTAACACGTAAGTATGAGCTCTTCAGTATGGAAGAGGGAGAAGATATTCAAACCATGTTTAGACGCTTCCAAACACAAGTGATTAATAAGCATCACCATTTTCTTTCAAACCTACCATAAAATAAAATAATTTTTTTACTTAAATCATTCTTTGTATGGTTGAACTCAAATTCTAAAAGTGAAAACCATTGATTTTGATTGATTGAGATGTGTAATTAGTTTGGCATGAAAAATTGAAAGCAAATAAAAGCAACATGTAGACCTATTCCAGTGAGCGAGTGATCCTTATAATGATACAAATATATATTGAGAGACACTCTTATTTCACTCACAATAGACTTTGACTGGATCTCTTGTAGATTGATTGCAATTGTATGCATTGAAATGATCAAGGCCATGTTTGCATGTTTAGCCAAGAGCCAAAAAGCCTACCCTACATTGTTTATCCCTTGCACCTTACCTTGAACTTAATTGATGTATTATTTTCTAATTCCCTAAACTTGAAATTTATATGTTTATATATCCGCTACTACCCTTAACTTAAAGGATAGGAGAACATAGGTCTAGGAATTAGGAAAAGTTTTAAGTTTGGCGTGGCAATGCACTACTCAAAGGGAACAAACTAAAGGGTACCAACAAGCTACCACATGAGCAAAGGTTGAAAGCATTATCCTCATTTTGTAACACCCTTCCAATTACTATATATAATAAGTAACTAGAAGATGTTAAATTTTCAAATGTATAATTTTTAACCAAAATTGATTGAGAAAAGCTTATCTCAATATTAGAAATTTAATTGTGTTATGAAAATTACGCTTGTATAGAGCTTGTAGAGACTTTTTGGTCTCTTTAATAAATTACAAACTTAGTAATAACTTGTAAATAATATTTCATACAATAATATTAATGTCCATATACTACAAAGCATATAGGAAAATACTAAAAATCTGCAACATTAAAAGAAATCTTCCAGTTTGTCCCCAATTTGTAGCTGCTCCTCTCAATTTACCTATCTAGAATGATACAAGAACATACTAAAACAGTGAGAATTCCAAAGAATTCCCAGTAGGTGAAGACTGAATTATCATACAGTGTCATTGTCATCATTCCAGCTACTTCAGTTTATTAAGAAAACATGTGAACAATTATAGTTGATTTTAATTTCATAAACATATAACCGGAAGTAGATTAATTTTATTCACAAACACTTAAAAATAATCTCACACTTCATCATTGATGCAAGCATCATTTTCAATCATGATAATGCATAGCTTATCTTTATTAATCTCTTCTTTAATACCCTAAACTAGACAATGAGCTCAGTGCTCAACTCAACTGTATCACCCTTTGGGGTCTCATAGGATCATACTCAGTTTAACTGTATCACCCTTGGGTCAATATGTCTTTCGCACAGGGTCGTGCTTGGCTTAACTGTATCATTGGTTGGGTACCATTAGGGTCGTGCTCAGCTTAATTGTATCACCCTTCAGGTATTATCTTTCTTTAGTTTTTCCTCAGGGTCATGCTCGGCTTAACTGTGTCACCCTTTAGGCACCATCACGGTCGTGCTCAACTTAATTGTATCACCTTCAGGTCTTATATTTTTATCTTTCTTAATGCACATGACATGCTCAAAGACATGCAAAGCTACATAACTCATGTCATGCAATTATGCCACAAAACATCAAGATTTCATCATCATACAAAAACACTTTTCAAGAAAATCATAACAAAGAACATCATAGCAACAAGATTTCTTACTACATATGATTCGGTTATTCTTATAATCTATGCTAATCTACAAGTCATTAAATTCCCATCTTTTAGTATGTTAAACTAGACTTCCCAAGCTTTCTAACAAGGTATCACGTGCTTCAATTAGAGTTCTAAAACTCTAGCTATAGCATCTTAATAACAACACTACAAGGCTACCAACAAACTCAAAATTCTACACTGACATCTCTTAGTGCTTTCGTGACTTCAAGCAGCACACAATCTAGATTTAGCTGAATTTTTTATATGTTATAGTTAATATCTATATCTTCAATTCCATAATGGTACACCTTATTTGAGTAAAAAATGAGAGAGAAATAAATTTTTTAAAAAGAGTGGCAATAGCTATTTTGAGTATACACAGCTTTGGATAGCTTTGGTTTAAATAAATTTTGGGCACGAATCACTGCTCAGTTTGGTCCCATATTTTAGGACAACCTAGAGGACATCCTAAGGTTTAAAATGAGTGGTCAAACACCTTGTTTGGTTAAGTACAGAGGGAGCTATAAAATTTTTAAAACAGACCAAAATTCAGCTTAAAGCCATTCGAGCTTCAACACCAATATTAACCAAAAGCTTAGTCCTACACCTACCTTGATGTTACTTGAACTCTTTCACTCATTTCTTGAAGCAAAGTTGTAGAAAAGATCTTCAAGAAAGCAAGCTATTAAACTTCCACATGCCATCAAGCTTAAGAGTAAGATACAGCAAAATACCATTCAAGTAATCTCAAGAATCAAGTGATAAATAAACCTAAACTTTCACCTACCTCAAACAAGTTTGCTTCCAATTCCTCCAAGTATTTGGTTGCACCTCAAGGTCTTGAAATCATGAAAGTATTGTCTAGAATTTGATGTTTTGGAAAGGTGAAGGAGGCAATAGAAGAGCTAGGCAACGGTTGGAAGTGAAGAAAGAAGTGAGAAAATGTAACACCCCGTAGGCCTCCGGTGCGTTAACATTAATAATATCAGTTTAGCGCGTAATTATCATAAAATAGTATTTAGCGGAAGCATCGAATCGCTTTTCTTGATTCATTATGTATGGAATAACAAACTGTAAAGTACAAAACAATTCATGCTGATCCAGTTTCTCAACTCATATATCAAAACCATATAACTTAAATATACAGGCAGAGAACAGATATAAGACACTGGTACTCAGGGAAAAGTTACATCTCATATATAACAAAGTTCTGTACATATACATATGAGTATCTACAGTCCATACCACACAACCCGTGGTAATACAAAAGAATATTAACCCTTCATGAGGGAATACAGAACTTATACAGCATCAAAATAATCAAAAAGAGAGCCATCCAGCTCCTGGTACAA
>PYAF01002133.1:74846-96163 GCA_007407185.1 Glycine tomentella
CCAACTTCTCGGTGGTGTAGTCAGACCTCACAGGTAAGAAATGAGCGGCTTTAGTCAGCCTGTCCACGATCACCCAGATGGAATCATATCCACTCTGAGTTCTCGGTAGGCCGACCACAAAATCCATGGAAATGCTATCCCATTTCCATTCAGGGATCTCTAGAGGCTGAAGTAGACCAGATGGTTTCTGATGCTCAATTTTGACCTTCTGACACACCAAACATTTGGTCACATGTTCAGCTATGTCTCTCTTCATCCCTGGCCACCAGAAACTCTTTTTCAGATCATGATACATCTTGGTGGCTCCTGGATGAATGCTGAACTGGCCCTGATGTGCCTCTGCTAGGACGACATCTCTCAGCTCGCCTTTAGGCACAACAATACGACCTTGGTATTTCACCAAGTCGTTATCTGCCCCAGAAACATCTGGTTGGCCAATCATGGCCTTCACATCCTCATCCTGCTGCTGAGCTTCACTGATCCTCCTGATCAGCTCATTATCTACCTTGGTCTTGCTCATCTCAAGACCCTGTGCACCTTTTGTCACTGTCAGGTGCATGTCTCTGAACTGCTCAATTAACTTGCATTCAGAGATCATCAGGTATGCAGCAGTCACAGTCTTCCTACTCAACGCATCAGCAACCACATTGGCCTTGCCTGGATGGTATTTCAGCTCAAAATCATAATCCTTCAGAAATTCCATCCAACGCCTCTGTCTCATATTCAATTCCTTCTGATCAAAGAGATATTTGAGACTCTTGTGGTCACTGAACACAATTAACTTGGCACCATACAAATAGTGCCTCCATATCTTCAGAGCAAATACCACAGCTGCTAACTCCAAGTCATGTGTAGGGTAAGACTCTTCATGAGGCTTCAGTTGCCTGGAAGCATAGGCAACCACTTTCTGATCCTGCATCAACACACACCCAAGTCCCCGCTTGGATGCATCACAGAACACCTCGAAGGTTCCTTCAGGATCGGGAAGAGTCAACACCGGAGCTGTGGTCAGTCTCTCTTTTAGCTCAAGGAAACACTGCTCGCACTCATGGGTCCAGACAAACGGAACCCCCTTCCGTGTGAGTCGAGTCAGAGGTACCACTAGCTGGGAAAACCCCTGAATAAACCTCCTGTAGTAGCCAGCCAATCCCAGGAAACTTCTGATCTCAGACACGTCCTTGGGCCTCTCCCAGGACATCACCGCCTCTATCTTGCTGGGATCCACAGATACACCAGCTGCTGAGATCACATGGCCAAGAAACTTCACCTCTGCCAACCAGAATTCACACTTGGCCAACTTAGCATACAACTACTTATCCCTTAAGATCTGAAGGACTGTCCTGAGATGTTCGGCATGCTCAATCTCCGTCTTGGAGTATATCAGGATGTCATCGATAAACACCACAACAAACTGATCCAGAAAAGGTCTGAATACCCTGTTCATATAATCCATGAACACTGCAGGGACATTCGTCAGACCAAAAGGAATGACCTGATACTCATAATGACCATACCTAGACCGGAAGGCTGTCTTCGGTATGTCTGCTGGCTTGATCCGAATCTGATGATATCCGGATCTCAGGTCTATCTTGGAGAACACTCTAGCTCCCCTCAACTGATCCAACAAACCATCTATACGAGGCAGAGGATACTTGTTCTTCATAGTAACCTTGTTCAACTGCCTGTAGTCCACACATAATCTCATACTGCCAAAACAGACTTGCTGGAACACTTATGGCGCTACTCGCATCATTATGGCGCTAGTCGCGCCAACCTCCAGCAGCTGTGGCGCTACTCGCGTGGACTCCCACGCTACTCGCGCCATTTTCCAGAGGACCTGGCGCCAACCGAAAATAACTTAGGGTTATCACAGAAAATGATATCAAGGTACAAGGAAGAATGCAATTAGCTGTGTGCTTTGGAAGCTAGCTCCTACGTGCAGTTTTTATGGTGCCATAAGCTATTTATATTAAGTGAATTAGTTAGGATTTAACTTGGTTTGTAGTTAGTTTAGTCCTAAGTTAACTAAATAGTCATTACCGTAAATATCTAAAAGCTTTGTCCTTATTCATTTAATGCCATGTTCTCTTCAAATAAAGCAAGATTCCTTTAGGCTTGGCTGGCATATGCACGTGGAATGGATTCTTCAAGAATTCAAATCTGATTGGTTATATGCTTGGCTGAAAAATTATCATTTTGTGCACAATTCCTAAGGCATACACTTTTTTAACACATGAAATTTCACTTCCATATAGCTTAAAATCTCATGTATAAGCTTGCTTAGTCTTATGTTTTTGTTTCTTTTAATTTATATCTAGTGTACTTCATGTGTCTTCCAATTCATATACTAGCTACGTATGTGACATACATTTAAAATCTTAAGCCTTTGCCCAAAATCCTACACAACTAGGATTGGTTTCTTTTCTTAAATTAACTAATCATAACTAAATATATTCCAAGCACTTCTAAACTTGTCACTTGAATCCATTAGCTTCTATCATATCCTTCTTGTATCACACTATCATCCAGGTGTTTCTCATGTGATAATTTTCCTCATCATATTATCACATGGTTTAAAACTATAGCTCATGATAGTTTTAGATATTCATGCAATTTTCTTTCATTTTTACTGTAAGCTTTATTTGCTTGCATTTATTATATTGGGTAGTAAAATTTAGAGACTTATCTTCTGACTTACCTAATCATAAATTTTTGGTCAGTCTAGGTACTCCTAGTTTTCTTGTGATATTTATTTGTTACTAAAGGTAATTTGTCATCCTAGGGGTATTTCTGTAATTTCTTCAAGTCTCTACAAAATATCTAAGACAAAATATCTAAGGGTATTTTAGTAATTTGTCACTCACTTTAGGGGTATTATTGTAATTTATCCTCAAAATATTCAAGGGCATTTTGGTAATTTGTCACTTAATCCAGGGGCATTTTTGTAATTTCTCTTTTTTATCTCTAACTAACATATTTAAATTTTTGGGATGTTACACATTCTCTCTTGTAAAGTATTAAAAAAAGGAAAAATCTGAAAATAGAAAAATAAAGACAAACAAGAGAGAAGCAAAATAAAGAAAAAAAATAAAAAATTGAGGACATAGCAAATTATGCATGAATTTGAAAATCTGGGGTATTAGGGTTTTGTAGGAATGAAATGAAATGAATAGACTAATGTTTTCCTTCCTCTAAGTTACTTTGTAATATCTAGAAAAACCAATACTCCTTGTTAGCCAAGCTTCGTTACAAGCCAATAAAGTCCTTAGTGATCTTTGCATGTCTTTGATGTATTGATTAACTTGAGAAGAAAGTCAAAGTTGAACTGTGGTGTTCTAAGATGTGAATTGATTGAAACACTTACCCAAGCTAAATCATAAGCTTAAGAGCGAAATACTTTATGAGAGGACAAGTTTTTATTGATTAGATTTGTAATGCCACTCTTGCTGCATGTTTTGAACTTTGCAAACGATTTGGTTGAGCTAAAAAGTTGAATGTGGGAAACATACTTAGACAATTGAAGCACATAATCAAATAAATCATTGAATAAAAAGGGGAAATGCAAGAGAAAAGAGTGTAACTTACCATTGTGAATCCTTGTTCTTATTTTTAGTCTAGTTTTATTTTAAATTTTTCTTGTCAGTTTGTTTTTAGTTCAGTCTTGCTTGAGGACAAGCAAGGTTCTAAGTTTGGAGTGTTGATAAGCATCAAACTTATCGTATTTTCATATGCAATTTGAGACATTTATTTGATAGTTTAGTATATGTTAGGCCTTTTTTTAATCAAATTTGTTTTGTTTTCAGTGTTAATATATTTTAGGTAGGAGTTACGATAGGGCAATTTTACAAGGTAGCCTAGCTCAAGGGAGGTATAGGCTGCTCAAGCCATCTTAAACAGGGGAGAATATAAAATTTTACAGAAGATATCTCACTTACGGGGAGGAGTGTGCCAGACAGTGCGTCCAGAAACAGAATTAATACAAAACAAAGATAATTATGGAGATATAGCTCGAAGACAAATGAAGAAAATCACTTGGAAAATAATTGCAACAATTAAAACATTATATCAGCTAAAGAGATAATTTCCTTGTATAGATCATACTATTTTGTAAATTAAGGAGATTATTTGCATCTATTAAACACATCTATGATTCTATAAATAGAGAGACATAGGCAACAACAAAAAAATACCTCTATACACCACCCTTTATTGGAAAAAGTCTTTTTTCTTCTCTCTTGTATTTCATGAGTGGATAGTTTCTTTCTTAGCTAGGAGAGAAAAACATTGAACCCTATTTGATGTAATTTTCTCACATTAATATGTATTTTTGAGTTCATCTTTTGTCTTCTTTACTTAATGTTTCATGAGCCTGCACACCTCATGGATGATTCTAGGAATTGACGTGCACTTTGGCGAGTCTCATTGAAAGCCGAACTGAATCGGATACTTAATTGGGGTTATCTGTAAGGATAGAATAATCTTGGTTAAGCCTCGCTAAATTCCAAACGATGATGTTGATTGCTTGTGTTGGTTTGCCAAGGGATTGGGAATCAAGACAAGTGATTTAAAGTCTATCACCTAAGGGATTATGGATAAAATACATTAGCGATTTGAGGATGAATGATATAACAATGTAGAAGTGTGAGGAATTGTAGCAAATAGGGAGTTTCTGAGTATAATCTTAGCATCTCAATGTTATTATTTTTGTCTATGATTATTATTGTGTTAACAAGTAACTAAATACATTTTCTTTTAAATTATGTTATTAAATTTTCAGCACATTAATCTCTATAGAAAAATATATCTTTTATTTTATGTTTTGATTAGTTTTAGTTTTAGGTAGTTTAAAATATAAAAATACAAAAATATCTTTATATGAAAGATTTTAATTTTAATAGTCATCCTTGCACTATTCCCTTGAGAGACAACCAGAGCTTCGGTTCAATACTACAATTGGGATTCGGCTACACTTGGTCGACATAAATCTAATGCAAATAAAAAATTAACACTGGCCCATCTCCTCTTTCATTAGCATCATCAGCACTGCAGCAACACTAGCAGCTTCCATCCCCTTTGGGAAAATTAGGTTGTCCTTAGGCCAAGTTGTATGCTAGAAAAACTATTATAGAGACGACCAAGGAAACAATTATGTGGGATGTTAATATTGGTGTATGTTCAACCTGTAAAAAGAATCATTTAACAAAGTGTAGGCCTGGTGGTTTGCTGCTTGCTGCTGGTCCAAATGGGTGAAATGCATAGTCATGAAATTTTGGAGGGTAGTCAAATCAGTGACAGGTGCTCTAGAAGGTGGTTGTGGCCTAAGAACAGGACCCTGTACCTCCTCCAGTAAGTTTGTGAAATGTGTCTCAATGTAAGCCTTGTTGATTGGTGGTCGGATGCTCTTCACTGGATGAGGTGGTATCTGTACAATATGAAATCTGCACAATTCACTAATAAGCATAGGAAATCCCAAAGGTCTGGAGGCATAACTAGTAGATGAGGATGTTGAAGTGGTGATCTTCTATATCTCATTTGATATAATAACAGCAACATCCATATTGAGCTCTTGAATTATGCACTAAATCAAATGGGTACTGTCCATGTTGATATTTGACACATGGGTCTTGGGAATAATATTAGCCAACAAGAAATTAGTCCAGATTTAGGTGAGAGTCCTCACGCTGGGTCTTGAAATCCTCAAAGCTTTTCCTGATGCTCCTACTTCATATGTATGATCGGGAATGCAAAAAAGGTTGGCTACATTGTCATTATTGAATTCATGTCGCCTAGTCATTCTTTGATCGATGTCCATGCTATCTTATAGGATTGTAGTGGGCTCTCCTAGATATTTGTTGATGGTATCTCTATCATATTTCACTCAGACCCCTATCACACAATAAACCTTAGTGATCATATGTTGCTTTGTTGGCCAGACATTTGCATAAAATTCTTTAACTATTTCCTTATTGAATTTCATTTTAGGCTCTGCTAGAATTTTCAATCTTCTCTTTGTGATGGCAGCCTGAAACTCTTCATATTGCCTTGCCTTAAGGTCTACATTTTGCTCACAGATCAGGCTTCTAGACTCAATTTATGCATATTTTTGTTGTTTGGATCTAGACATGAATTGTCTACTGTCCAAAGGCTCCAAAACTTCTTAGCCAATGCTAGGTTCTAGTTCCTGGTGAAAGGAAGCATGCCTCTTCCTTTTCTTACTTGATGGAATGGGGTGTGTTGGTTTCCTTGGTGGTGCCATCTAAAAAGTAATGAGCAAAGAGAGAGATTTCAATGATTATAGTAAACCACAATAATAAAATCATGAAACTTAATTAAGCATGTATTCATTTGAATTCCAAGGTACAATTGGTTTAGCAAAATCATCCAGAATTTATAATATATTGATTTGTTTTCGCTCAACTCTAGGAAATTCCGCTTAACGAAATGGATTTTTCATAAATGGGATACCCTGGACTTGTTTCACTTAGTGAAATTTTTCTGGAAACAAGGAACTTATTTAGATTCATGAAGCAAAATGAAGAATATATTTCAGCACAAACTCGTTCAGGTTCACACCATTCTTAAGTAAAATCTTCCGCCTAGGGTTCAAGCATCCTAAGATATGCAATTGATTCACCATATTTGCAGAATCCCTCTAAATCCTATAACCTTTATCTACCCATAATAGGACAAAAAATGAAAAAGAAGAAGACACTTACCTTGTTCAGGACAATGCAGTGGGTAGATGAGTGAACGAGGAAGATGAAGGTGACCAAAGAAAATAGAGGAGCAATTAAAATTAAAGAGTGGAAGTGATAGTGAATGTGGACGTGGGTTAGATGTTCTGGATGTTGTCTTAAATAAGGGAAGAAGGTGGGAAGTTATTAAGTTGGAGTTTTAAGAAAAATAAGTATGTTTTAACATTTTAGTTCACAAGCCATTCGCTAAGCGAAAGGGAATTCTATTGAGTGAAATGGCTCCAGTGCTTCCCCCTTTTTTTATTTTTTACTTCTCGCTAAACTAAATGGGTTCTCACTCAATGATTGGTTGGCAAAAACCTTCTCAAAAAAAATATTTTTTTCCCCAAAATTTTTGCTCAACTTAATACTTCAGTTCCGCTAAGAAAAATTTGCCTGTTTTGAACCTCAACTTTGCCAAATTTTCTACCTCCAAAGGGCTGAGTGAAATAGAATTTCGCTTAGCAAAAATTCTTTTATCCTAAGTCCAAAATTGAAAATTAGCAATTGGTTGAGCTAAATATGATTTTGCTCAGATAAATGTTCATAGTAAAGACTTTTTTTCCCTAAGTCCTTATGCATGTGTCCCTTGCACTTCCACTTTTGTTCTCCTAAATATTCAAAATGCATAAAAACATATGATATAGAAACAAAACAAAATTCTAAACATTTCAAAACACAAATAACAAAGTATGAAAAGAGCTGGGTTGCCTCCTAGTTAGCGCTTGTTTCATGTCACTTAGCTCGATGTCTGTTTGTCATGGATCTGTTAAGTTAATCATAGTGGTTAGTCTTTGCATTTCACCACCAAGATAGGACTTTAATCTTTTTCCATTGACAATCCAAGATCTTTTTGTAATGGGGTCCTCTAACTCCACTGCACTGTATGGCTTGACATCCTTAACCAAGAAAGGACTTGACCATTTAGATTTCAATTTTCTAGGGAAAAGCCTCAACCTGGAATTGAACAATAAAACAGATTAGAAAGGCCTAATCTTGTTATGCTGAATCTCTTGTCATGATAAACTTTGGTTCGTTTATTGTACAATCTTAAAAACTCCTAGCATTCCTTCTCATTTCTTCCAGTTCAAGGAGTTATTGTTTCCTTTTTTTCTTTGGAAGACTTTTGGTCAAAATTAGAAACTTTAAGGCCCAATAAGCTTTATGTTCTAACTCCACTAGAAGATGACATGCCTTTCCATATATCATCTGGAATGGGGAAAGACCGGTAGGGGTCTTATAGGCTATTTTCTACGCCCATAAAGCATCATCCAATTTAACCATTTTCTTCTTTTTGGAAATGGATAAGGAACTACTTATGATGAATGGCTTGCCACCATTTTCTTCAAGAAACACATATTTCAAATATGGAGGTAACATCTTCAATTCAAGCTTGGGTCCCTCCAACATGCTACATTCCCTCAATTCTTCAATAGTTTCCTCTTCTTTAGGAATTTCATTCAAAGTGTCAAGACTTTTCAAGCAATCTTCAATCTCCATTTTTTCCTCTTTATTAAGTGCTTCAAATACATCAATCAAGGCCTTCTCAAGAAGAGACGAATTTGACACTTGCTTTTGTGAATTTGCGAACAGTTCATCAAGGACATCAACCCTAAAACAATGCTTGCCATCATTAGGGTGCTTCATTGCTTCGAAAACATTAAAGACAACTTCTTCATCTTGGACCCTTATCCTGAATTGTTCATCATCCATGTCAATTAAGGCCATTGCTGTCTTCATGAATGGCCTTCCAAGAACGAGAGGAACTTTAACATCTTCATCCATGTCTAAGATAAAAAAGTCCACTAGAAATATGAACTTATCAACCTTTGCTAACACATCTTCGACAATTCCATGTGGAAGTTTTGTTGAATGATCAACTAGTTGAAGTGTCATTCTTGTTTGGCTTGATTTCTATATTCCCTACTTTATTAATCATGGAAAAAGGCATAAGATTGATGCCTTCTCCTAGATCCAACAATGCCTTCCAGATAGAAAGATGTCCAATTATGCATGGAATAGTGAAGCTACCATGATCTTTATGCTTTAAAGGTAGTGCCTTCTGAATTATAGCACTGCAACTTACTTCTAGCTCAATAGTCTCCTTCTCTATGTATTTCTTCCTTTTATTTGTGAGGAACTCCTTCATGAACTTTGCATATGTTGGCATCTACTCAAGTGCCTCAGAAAAGGGAATGTTGAGTTGCAACCTGTTAAAGATCTCCATGAAGCGAGAAAATTGCCTTTCCTTGTTTGTACATGAGGATAAGGAAGACCTACAGGAGGAATAGGCTTACAAGCCATATTCTATTCTCTTTTGACTTGATTCTTGGTCCTCCTAGATGTTCCCTCTTCATTTTTCTTCTCTTCTTCACATTCTTTTTCTTTTGTTCTCTCTATACATACTCTTTTTTTATTGGTTTCCTTTTCACTCTCACTCTCATTTTTCTTACTTTCATTCAACTTACCTCTAACCACTTGTTCCTCTGCAACCAAGTTATCATCAACACCTATCCCCATAATCCTTCCACTTCTTGTAATAATTGCCTTACAGTACTCCTTAGGATTTGATTGGGTGTTGATAAGTGCCTTATTTTAGAACAAAGTTACAAAGTAGCACTTATCTTTTGATCTTAGTAAAATTTCTTATAAACTTACCCTAAACCTAGTCAATTTGAATATAGTACTTCTGTAAATATTGTTTTTCATATTTTGAAGAGATTTTTCCAAATACGTGTTGTATTTTGATAGGTTCTGATGGCATCCAAAGCTTCCGAAGCATCAAAGCAAGCAAAAAGGGGCATATGGATCAAAACTGGGGTGTCAGAAGCAACAAGGCCCAGGCCCAAGATCTTTCTTCATCACTAAGCTTTTAACTCGCCCAGGCGAGCCTCCACAGGCCAAATGACTCGCCCAAGCGAGCTGCAAGTTCCAAGATGATAGACATTAGCTCGCCCAAGCGAGCAAACTTAGGCAAAACCACTCGCCTAGGTGAGTGAAAGCAGACAGGAGCCAAAATCTATAAATAGGCTTGCAAAGCTTGGATCAAAGCATTCAATTTTCGAAATTCTTCTTCCTTTAGCAAGTTTTCTGAGCTTTGTGAGTGAATTAGCTTAGGTTGAGTGTTAGGGAGAGTGAGAGAAGTGAATATTAAGTGTGGAAACTCTGCCGGAAAGAAGCAGTGATGGTTCCCTTCATCGATTCTTCCCTTAAGGAGGTGCTCTCCGTAATGGTTGGCTAACTTCTCTAAGGATTGGATGTAATCTTCTTACCCCTATGCATCTCTTTTAATGTTTATTTATGCATGAATCGTTTCTATTCCTTATTGGTAATTTCATTTTGTCCTTAATGTTTGATTCTACTTGATCACTAGTCTCATGAATTTAACCTTAAGTGAGACTGGAAAGTAATCTTAGGGTTTGAACCGAATGATTTTACTCGTTACATTACGTTGCTAGGAATAGGGCATAACGTTCTGATTGCATAAGGCACGCGATTATGATTTTAATGCTGGGATATTTATTCGATATACGAGGGATCGATATTTAGTAAATATCCTTAGGATTCTCAAATGCGAGGAATCGATTTGGGATAATTTAATGTGTGCATCAATAAGGATAGAAAATGATTTATGCATGGTAAAGTTAATTGAATATTAAGGGTAAGAATGATGAAATCCAATCCTACACTTTTCTTGAACTTAACTAAATTCGCTTTAATTGTTTTTG
The DNA here is from genome assembly GCA_007407185.1 of Glycine tomentella. NCBI lineage: Eukaryota > Viridiplantae > Streptophyta > Magnoliopsida > Fabales > Fabaceae > Glycine > Glycine tomentella. The sequence continues at coordinate 85,309 of PYAF01002133.1, forward strand.
TAATTTTCGCATCCGTTAGATTTTTATTCTCTTTATTTTCATATGTTTCGTTATCGCACAATCAAGTGAACATTCGCTTACACTCTTTGTACATAACTATTAAACTGTCAAATTTCATTTAAATTAACTAAGTAATCTCAAGTCCCTGTGGAGACGAACTTTTATAAATTTTGTAACTTACAACGACAAATTGGTACGCTTGCCAAGAGTCTTAACAGGTGTTTGCTGAAAATCGGCATCCATAATGTTTTGTTAGTTGCCTTATTAGTTGGCCCACTTGAGTTTCTAGGTTATGATTGAAGCCTCAGTATTCTTCTGATCAATCAATGAGTCTTGCATGAACTTCTCCAAGCTATCTTCTAGCTTTAAAATCCTTTCATGTACAAGAGGAAAATTTGTTTGTTGTTAATATAGAGATTGTCTATTGGAAGAACCTACTTCTTGTCTCCATCCGAAGTTCTAATTTGGATTATTTCTCCAATCCTATAAAAAATTGTTAATATAAGAATTATTGGAGAAATTAATTAGTATTCCTTGATTGCTCATGTAGTTGACCTCCTCATCTCGGAGAGAACATTGACCATTTGGATGGTCACCTCCACAAAAATCACATCTAAGACTTTGTGAGTTTGAGCCTGCATGAACAAAATGTAGTTGTTGTGGAAGTTTGGCCATTTGATTTTTCAAGGCCTCAATCTATTGAGTCAAAATTTTATTTTGTGCCAAGATAGCATTCTAAGTTGTGAGATCCAATACTCTTCTTTTATGTGTCTGTTATGCTGAATTTAGTTATCATTTAAAGCAAAAGCATGAATTATCCTTGTGGCTTGTTCAGCATTTACAAACATCATTGTTCCACCAACAACTGCATCTAAAATCATCTTAGTTTCAGGACTTAGACCATTATAAAATATGCTTAGTTGGGAAACATCTTCAAAACCATGATTATGACATTTTCTCAAAATTGATTTGAATCGCTCCAAGGCTTCACAAAAGGGTTCATCTGGTCCTTGCCTGGATGTGGAAATATTTGACTTTACACTGATATATCTGAATGGAAGGAAAAATCTATTCAAGAATTTTGCTTCTACTACACTTCAGCTTGTCAAACTTTTATTAGGATGAGATTGTAGCCACACTTTTGATTTTCTTGTTAAAGAGAATGGGAAAAATCTAAAGTACACAGTCTCCTTTTCACCTTCAAGAATGCCCATTGTGCCACACAGTTCATATAAAGTAGATAGATGAGTATATGGATCATCATGATCTGCGCCTACAAACTGATATGCATTGATCAAACCAATGAAAACTAGCTTCATCTCCATAGATTTTGCATTAAGGGGAGGGGCTATGATAGAGAAATGTCTTGGTACTTGTTGCATGGCATAGTCTCCTAAATTTCTCCTTGGTGGATTTGGTTGGTTTCTTGGGTCCATTGTTGAATGTGATTTGCTTGTTTGAAGAGTGTTCTTGTGGTTGTGCATGCTCTGTTGTTTTGTTCTTTTTCTTTGCCTTGTTGTTTCTCTTTCTGATGGTTTTTCAATTTCAGGTTCGAACTACAACTGATATACAGATGAGTTACCTCTCAAGAGCATACAAGCAAGAATAAAGCTGACATTACTAAATATCTAGGCACAATCCCCGACAACAGTGCCAAAAAACTTGATGGGGTTTGGCAAGCATACCATGTTCATAGTAGATATTGGTAAGTAGGTTTTCGTATCCATAGGGATTGGTAGATATTACGATAATTTCTACTATTCTAATCAACACTCCTAAAGAAACTAATTACAAATGTGTAGAAGTTCATTTTGCAAATTTTCATAATGGAAACGATTGATTGCAATATTCAAGAACAAGTAAACAAAGAGAACAAGTTACACAAGTGAGAAGTTTAGTGGAAAGAAGCCTTGGGATCATATTTCACCTATTTAACAATCTTGCAATCTTTAGATTACATATACATGATTCCTATATATTCAATGTTATTGAATGCATTAGTTCATGTTTGTTGTAATTCTTGTGTTATTTCATTATTTTGGATTAGTTGAAGTGTTGCATGAATTATCCTTGTGCAACTGCTTGGTGTGGATGTAAGGTTATGTCGAATTTTTTTTTATGTGTTGGAAATATGTGATTTATAGTTTAACCAAAAACTTGTTTCGGTAAAACAACTATCCCGGACTCATTAACCGTTTGACTATAGGTTTACAACCTACGTCTGCACGTTTTGATCGTTGGATTTGCTAAGTAACAACTTTGGACATCTCGCTTAGTGCGACCAGCGCGCAAAGCGCAATTCCAGATAGAGAGAAAAATTTGCTTAATGCAAAATGTCGCTCTCAACACAAATATTATTACACTCAGCGCCAACAGTGGAATTTTACTTAGCGAGACAAGTTCGCTAAGCGAGATCTGCAATTTATAAATACATTCATCAGCGTGAAAAACACGAATTTCACTTCTCTCTCTCTCTCTCCAAAACCCTCTCCCAAGCTTTAGGCTTCCTCCTCCACCACTCATGACCATTGGTGACCGCCACGAGTCCCCACTGCTTGCCATCGGACCACCTCACGGAAAGGAACACTTTAATCGGAGCGGAATCTTCAAAATTCAACTTAAGAATTCAGTAGAGAACGGAGCCTCTAATCCTCCTTTCATGGTTTCTTCGAGGTAACCATGATTTCCTTATCTTATCCTAGTTAGTTTGAGCCTCTCTTAGTATCTCTTGTGATTTGGGTACTGTTATTGGATGCTTTTACACTTACTTTGAAAAATCTTTGAAAATGAAATGTTGTAAAAGTTGCCTTTTATAATACCGGTGTTGCTTTCGTGACTTTTGTTGAACCCCAGTCACATTGGCGTGATCAAAATTTCAAAATGACGTCTCTTTGATGTAGACTCCAAAAATACCATTTTAGTCCTTTTAAAAACTGAATGGGTATTTGACCCCGAATTCTAATATTAACCTTGTCTTCAAAATCTATACTGAATTGTCTCTGATTTGGTATATAGAGATTTTCATTTGGAGCAAAGGACATGAACTTGAGAAATCTCAAAATGACATTGTAAGGAGCTAACAAAGAGATATAGATAGGTGAGGGGAGTGTATTGTTTATTTATAGCTTCTGATACCATAGTTAGGGTCAGGTAACCCAATTATAGGGATGTATGTCTATCCCTGTTGTGTGCTAGTTTTCAAGAAAAACTGTGTTTTAAACTAATGGGATGCAATATATTTGTTATTGATGAATGAAATTGTGAATGATGTTATTGTTGTAATGATTAGATTTTTTGGGAAAAATCTTAATTACAGAGAAGACTCTACCCAAAATTTTATATTTGTTCTTCTATTTACTTTTTATTAAATTTTAAATGGGCATAAGAGTTGTTTTGTATATTATAGTTCTCCTCTTTAATTTAGCATTTTCCTAAAATATTAGTCTCTTGGTATTATGGATTGTTATTGTAAGAGATTATTTGTGTTCTCTGAAGACCTAGGGAATGTGAATCCAAGGCATGCATTTATATGTATATGTGGAATGTGATTGCTTGTGATGATGATCATATTGAAATGAGATGATGTTGATGTTGTTGATGACATTGAGATTGAGATGATATTGATGTTGATGATGACATTGAGATGAGATGATACTGATGTTGATGATGACATTGAGATGAGATGATGTTGATGTTAATGATGTCATCATGATGAATGTATGTTGTGTATGTACATGGGGGTGCAATGACCATTGGTTGCCTTATATCCATTTAAATTATGTTTTATTACATTAATTTTTCAGTTTTTAAGTCAAATTTCCTATCAGTACTATGGTCGTGGTCAACTGACCATGGCTCAAGCATTCAACGTCATTGACGAGTATGACTATGGTCAACCCACCACGGCCCAGGCAATCAACGTCATAGTCGAGTTAGTCGAGTATGGCCGTGGTAACTACACTACGAGTGTGGTCAATTAAATGTCACAGTGAGAACACCGGTAATCACTTTACCCACACTCTCTCAATTCTAACCATGGTGACTTTTCTCACTATAGTCGTAGTCATCTATTTCACTATGGCCATAGTCCTCTCATCGCTCTCTTTCCACTTCTCATACAACCGTAGTCAGCTTCACTACAGTCATGGTGCTCTTTACACATAACACCTTTCACTTGTCACTATGGGCGTAGTCCATTCACTACAGCCATAGTGCTCTTCACGCACAACACTCTTCAAGAGTCATTACGACCGTAGTCATTCCCACCATGACGGTAGTGCCCTTTTTCCTGATTCCTATTTTCTAACACTGACTCTCTTGTGTTTCTTTTTCTCTTCTTCTTCAATATTCTTCTCTCTCCAACTATGTCAGGTGCAGGAAGCTCATGTGCTCAAGGAAAATGCCCACATACCACCCATACCCAGCCATCATCTTTCGAGCCTCCAGCTCCCTAAGCATCACCGCCAAACCCACATTTGGAATCGGAACATTATGACACACCAGTTCCTTTTGCTTTCTTGGAGTGATATTGGATTCTCTAGTCCCATTTTTGGCTTTTCGAGACCTGCTAATTGAAAACCCTATTTTGTGGGAGTTGGGTCTCTTCAACAGAGTCTACACCTACTTAACAACCATTAGTTTGCGTAGGGGTGCCTCCATCTTTGAACATTCCTTCTGAGATATCAAGATGCAATTGATCTCCACCTGTTAGGAGTGGGATCCATTTGGTAGAGATGAAGACTTAAACATGGAAGATGAGGAAAAGGACCAGCTAATGCCTCCTGCCAAGTGTATGGTTTCATTTTTCTGCTCGATAGGACCAGACAGATGCTCTCGCTGACTTCAATGTCTTATTAGGGTTTGAGATGACCGAGTTGTTAGATACAAGTGGGGCTTGAAGAGGATCAAGATAAGGAGGCTCTTGACTTAGACAAGTTTTAGCTTTTTACATGCCATTCAATTGAAGGCATATGTAATTCGTTAATTGTTTAAGAGTTTCTTCCTTTGATCCCTTGCATTGCATAAACATCATTCATTGGCATGCATTCATGCTTTATCAAATCACATGTCTTGTTAAAACACTTCAGATTTCCATGATTGCATAAAGAAGCCAAGTACTCATGGTTAAGTTTTGGAAAAATCATTTTTTACACTGACTTAATCGATTACCAGAATATGGTAATCTATTACTTAAGCCATGAAGAACTAATTAATCGATTACAAGGTAATGATAATCGATTACACAGTACAAAACACATAACAGATTTTACTGTGTTAATCAATTACCATCTAATCGTAATCGATTACTTAACACATTTATGAAAGCTAAACTATTTGTGCTAATCGATTACATGGCGGTTTAATTGATTACTTTGCTCATGTAGTTTTTCCAGAAAGAACTAAGAACGCTTTAATCAATTAAATATTGTATTAATCAATTACTTAAGTGAAAATAATTAATTACATGGACAATTTAATCAATTATATTAAGTTAAAACAGTTTTATATAAAAAGTTGTTGGGTCTTTTAATTTTTACACATTATCACAATTCGAGATTTTCATTGATTTTCAAAAGGCTTCTGAATTGAGAGAAAATACACCGAGTAACAAAGCTCTTGTCCTACAATTAAATATCTTCATGCATCATTGATTGAATTCTTTGTGGACAAGATTTCAAAGGAGTTTCTTGGAGAGATTGGTCTGAAACTTGCATTTGCATTCTCTGGATCATAAGGTTGTATCTCTCCTATAAATATCTGGTTGTAATTCATTTTTACATTTCATTTTGTTAGTTGCTATTACAAAAGGTTTCTTTAAGCTTGTCTAGAGTAAGGTTCTCTAGAGGGAAGAGTAGATAAAGGTTTCTCTATGTCTTGATCATTAGAAGTCTAAAGGATGTTTAGATTTCAGTTCTTCATCTAGGGTTGATAAAGGGTGATATTTTAAGCTTGTAAAGAACAAATTTTGTTGATAGTGGAACTCTAGCTAAGGTTTGGTTAGAAGAAACTGCATGTAGCTTCTCTTGTTGAAGGGTGAACCAGTATAGTTCTTAATGTTGTATACTTTTTCTTAATCTCATCTTTCTGTCATTGATTGCCAGTCTTTAGGATAATCATTTCAAGATCAACAGATAAACTTTTTCTGCTATTCCTTTTTGTGAAGGGTGAGTCTTGATTGACTGGAAATTTCTTTTTCAAAAAAGGTGTCCTTGTGATACGATCCTAAATCCATTGTTTGTTTCAAAGAAATTTTTAAAGACCCTGTTTTAACCAATTCACCCCCCTCTTGGTTAATTGTGTGTTCATATTATTTTCACTGAGTCAGTTCAAACCAAGGAGCAATGAATGCTTTTGTTAAGCATCCGAATCGTCGGTATTTATAGGGGCCATTTTTCAAAGAGATCATAGTATCTCCACACTTTGCACCTAGCACTTCCAAAGCCAACCTCGTCCATGACCCAGCCTCATGGGGGGTCCATGTAACGCCTTGAAATTTTGATAATTAAAAATATATGTTTGATGTATTTCTTGTATTATTAAATTACCTTATTAATTTGGATTAGTTGATATGTTTTGTGAATTATCCTTGTTCAATTGTTTGGTGTGGATGTTAGGTTATGTGGAATTTGATTGATATGCATTGAAATTGTGTGATTTCTAGTTTGACCCAAAACCTATTTTAGTAACATCACAATTCCGGAATTTTTAACCGTTGGATTGCCTTCACATTTTAAAGTTAGGCTCCTAACTCACATATGCAAATATTGACCGTTGGGATTTGTAAAATAACATCTAGTGCACAAGATATTAGCTTTTCACAGAAGCAGTGAAAATTTTAAAAATTGGGTCAGCTCGCCCAGGTGAGCAGAATTCGCTTGGGTGAGTAAAGTCGGCTACAAATACATGCAGCAGTGTGAAATCAAGAATTTTATGCTTCCTTCTTCAAAACAGCCACCCGACCCCTCACCCTTCTCTTCCATCACCCCTGGCCACCGGTGACCGCCACTAGTCGTCGTCGCTTGTCGTCAGACCATCGCAGGAGATGAATACTTTAATCGGAGCGGAATCTTCAAAACTCAACTCAAGAATTCGGTAGAGAATGAAGCCTCCAATCCTCCCTTCGCGATATCTTGGTAATTGTGTTTACCTTCTCCTAGTTAGTTTAAGCCTTTCTTAGTATCTCTTGTGATTTGGGTACCGTTATAGGATGTTATTACACTTCCTTCAAAAAATCTTTGAAAATGAGACGTTGAAAAAATTACCTTTTTGTAACATTGATCTTATTTTTGTGACCTTCGTTGAGCCCCGGTCACATTGGTGTGATCGAAATTTTAAAATGATGTCCTTTTGATGTGGACTTTCAAAATACCATTTTAGCCCTTTTTAAATTTGAGTGAGTATTTGACCTCGAATGTTAATATTAACCTTGTCTTTGAAATCTATACTAAATTATCTTCGATTTGGTATACTGAGCTCTGTGTTTGGGTCAAAGCACATGAACTTGAGAGATCTCAAAATGACGCTACAAGGAGCTGACAGAGGGATATAGATAGGTAAGGGGAGTTTATTGTTGTTTACAACTTTTAATACCATAGTTGGGGGTTAGGGAACCCAATTATGGAGATGTATGCATGTCCGAGTTGTGCGCTAGTTTTCAAGAAAACTGTGGTTTCAACTAATGGGATGCAACATATTTGTTATTGATGAATGAAATCGTGAATGATGTTATTATTGTAATGATTAGATTTTTTGGGAAAAGTCTTAATTACAGAGGAGACTCAGCCCAAAATTTTATAATCTATTCTGCTATTTATTTATTTATTAAATTTTAAATGGGCATGAGTTTGTTTTGTATATTATAGTTCTCCTTTTTAATTTAGAATTTTCGTAAAATATCAATCTCGTGGTATTATGATTGTGAATGTATGAGACTTATGTTGTTTGAAGACTTGGGGAATGTGAATCTCAGGCAAATGTTATATGTATATATGTGGAATGTGGTTGCTTGTGATGTTAATGATATTGAAATGAGATTATGTTGATGATTATATTAATAAGAGATGATGTTGATGATTATATTAATATGAGATGATTAATGTTTATGATAATGATATTGAAATGATGTTGATGTTGTTGATGATATTGTGATTGAGATGATATTGATGTTGAAGATGACATAGATGAGAGAGGATGTTAATGTTGATGATGACATCATGATGGATGTATGTTGTGTATGTACATGGGGGTGCAGTGACCTATTGGATATCCTTGGGAGGGAAGATGGTGAGTTTAAGAATTTTAAGCATCCCTGGAGAAGGAAATGGATTGCTTAGAATTTTTAACTATCCATGGTCGGTACATTGATGGCCACATGTTTCTTACTTCATAATTGCATGAGCCGGCTAGGAACAAATCCTTCCTCGCAAGGGTAACCCGTCATGCACCCCCATGTACATACATAACACACCAATGTGGGCTCACCAATGCACTGACCGTGGCTAGGAACAAATCCATCCTGACAAGGATAACCAACCGGTCATTGCATCCCACGTGTACATACACAGCCTACAACCATGGGCACCATCAATGTATGACCTGGCTAGGAATAAATTCTTTCTCACAAGGGTAACCAGTCATACACCCCCATGGGTATATATGTATATCCACACACAATGACATTTTTCACATCAACATTATCTCTCATCAATGTCATTATCAATCTCAACATCATATCATCTCAATATCATCATCATGCATATCAACATTATCTAATTTCAACATCATCAACCACGTCAACATTATCTCATTTGAACATCATCAACTACATCAACATCATTAACTACCTCAATGGCATCTCAATTTCAACATCATCACAACATCACAAGAAATCACAATTCACATCTATACATAATACATATGTCTGAGATTCACATTTCCCAGGTCTTCAGGCAACCCAAATTTCATACATTCACAATTCATCATATCACAAGATTGATATTTTTAGAAAAATTTTAAATTAAATAGGAGGACTACAATATAGAAAACACACTCTTATGTCCATTTAAAAAATTTAATAAAGAATTAAATAGGAAAACATATTCTAAAATTTTGGGCAGAGTCTCCTCTGTAATTAAGACTTTTCCCAAAATTCCAATCATTACAACAACAATATCATTCACAATTTTATCCATCAACAAGCCAATTCATCACATCCCATTAGTTAAAAACAATTTTCTTGAAAACAAGCACACACAGGAACAAACACACATCAATCATAAATACATCGCATCCCATTAGTTAAAAACTTAATTTTTCTTGCAAACCAGCACACAGCAGGGACAGGCAATTATCTTCATAGTTGGACTCCCTGGCCCACAACTATGGTATCTAAAATATCGCCAAAATAATAAATTCCCATTACCTAACTATATTTCTCTGTTATTTCCTTGAAACATCATTTTGGGATCTCTCAAATTCATGTGCTTTGGCCCAAACGCATAGCTCTATATACCAAATTGAAGATAATTTAGTATAGATTCCAAAAACAAGGCTAACGTTAGCATTCGGGTCAAATACCCACTCAAATTTAAAAAGAGGCTAAAATTGTGTTTTGAGAGTCTACATCAAGAGGCATCATTTTGAAATTTCGATCACACTAATGTGACTAGGGTTCAACAAGGATCACAGAAATGATATCAGTTTCATAAAAATGAGACTTTTACAATATCTCATTTTCAAAGGATTTTCAAAGAAAGTATAGAAACAACCAAAACGGTACCCAAATCACAAGAGATATCAAGAAAAGCTTAAACTAGCTAGAAGAAGACAAAAAAAACTAAGATTACCTCAAGGAAACCAAGAAAGAAGGATTGGGAGCTTCATTCTCTACCAAAACTTCGAGAAGAGTTTCGAAGATTCCGCTCCGATTAAAGGGTTCCTCTCCGTGCGGTAGTGTTGTGACAAGCAACGATGGCCCGTGGTGGTCACCGGTGGTCTTGGGTGGTGGAGGGTGATGGTGGGAGGTTGGGGAAGGTTTATGGGAGGCAAAAACCTCCATTTTCGTGACTTGGAAGCTTAAATACGTACTCAACACCACCTCCACTCACCCAGGCGAGCAAAAATGCCTGCAAAACTCGCCTGGGCGAGCTGACCCAATTCTAGAATTTTCTGCTTCAGTGAAAAATTAATTTCTCACGGCATTATTTTGATAATCCCAACGGTCAAAAGTTACATATATGGGTTAGAAACCTATCTTGAAACTTTGAATGCAATCCAATGGTTAACCTATCCATAATGGTGATTTTACGAAAACAGGTTCTCGGGTCAAACCGAAATCACTCAATTACAACGCAACTCGGAGAAACTTCACCTACTTGACATTTACACCAAGCAATGGCACATGGATAATTCACATAACATTTTAACTAATCCTAATTAATAAAGAACTCAAATAATACAAGAAATACATCACACATATATTTTAATTTATCAAAATTTCAGGGTGTTACAACCTCTACCACCACTTCCAAGAGAGCAGCAACACCAACCATAGCAGCACTAACGGTCCCCTCATAGGCAACAAGGATGATGGTCTCCAGCATACCACTATGAGGCAATGTCACAACATTAACCATTGTATGATCCGACCTTTGACATGCTGATGCAATCCTCAAACCAAGTCAAGATGAGGAAGGCTTGGAACTACCCATGGAAGAACTTCCTTTGGTGATTAAAGGACCAATGACAAGGGCTAGGGCTCAAATACTTCAAGATCATATTCAGTCCAAGATAAATCTCTTGAAAATCCATGAAGAAGGCTATAAGATGATGAATTTGTTTGTTGTAATCGATTACC
>PYAF01002134.1:12551-28234 GCA_007407185.1 Glycine tomentella
GAACAAAAGGGATTGTGCCTGACCACAATTGTTTCTTCCATTGGTAAATTTTCTTACTATTTTATTACATTTTAATTTCTGTTTTTATTCAACCAATCATCCAACATCAACAATTATCTCTTTATTTGCTGTTTTATTTTCCAATCATTTAGAATTAATATTATTGTAAAAATTACCCCAATCCCTGTGGAGACGATAATTCACTTACCTACTTTATTACTTGTTAACGATCGGTGCACTTGCCGTATTCACATAAATCGCACAACACATAGCATTATTGTTGGACGGCTGGATTGGTTCTCTCTTTGGCTGAAGGGTTATGCTCTCATTTTCGTTTCGGGCTAGAGAATTAATGAGCTCATATGTCTGAGCTGCAGTTTTGGACCTTATAGTACCCCCAGCTGCAACATTAACGATCATACGGGTTTCAGGAGTCATACCATTAAAGAAAATATGTACCTGCTTACCCACATGCATGTCATATTGTGGGCATCTCCTGATCAATTCTTGAAATCTATTCCAGGCAGCACATAAGGATTCTCTTCCATTCTGAGTGAAGTTGGTAATTTCATTAACCAACCTGTTGTATTTGTCCATGGAAAAGTATTTTGCGAAGAATCTCGAGACTAAGTCCTCCCAAGTTGAGATGCTATTTGAAGTTTGTCTATTTAGCCATCTCAATGCACTTCCCTTAACAGTAAAAGGGAATAGACTTAAGCTTATAGCATCATCTGAGACCCCTTGGTGTCTGATAGTGTCACAGATTCTGAGAAATCTGTCAATGAAGTCATGTGGGTCTTCAAAGTCTTCCCCACCAAACTGACTGCGTTCCACCAATACTATCAATGAAGGATTTATGTCAAAGTGGTTTGCTTGTATTGGTGGCCTCACAATACTAGAGTTTGGTCTTATGAACATTGGAGCCAAAATATCCTCCATTAGTTCATCCTCTGGTCTTGGTCTAGGCTGATTATTTTGTTCTTCAGACTCTAATTCAGGGATTGAATCAAAATCAAAGCTTTCAGCTTCTCTCCTCCTTTGTCTGGCTAGTCTCCTTCGGATAGTTCTTTCAATTTCAGGATCGAACTGTAAATCCTCAGGGTTAACTGAACCTCGCATAAAACTCAGAGAAGCGATTAGTAACAAAAACTCCAATCACAAAGATTAAAAATTACTATAAAAATCCGTTTACCAATCCCTGGCAACGGCGCCAAAAACTTGTTGCGATAACGGCAAGTGCACCACTCGTTCAAGTAATAAAGTGGGTAAGTAAGTATCGTCTCCACAGGGATTGATGTGAAATTTACAATAATTCTAGTCTCAGCAATTGGAAAGGGAAAAGAAAATGTTTGTAAAGAATTGATTGTTGAGTGGTTTAATGTTGAATTGAAAAACAGAAATTAAATTGCAGTAAAATGGTTTAGGTTGTTACCAATGGAATGAATAATTGTGGTCAAGCACAATCCCCTTTGTTCCCTAACTCTTTCACTTAACTGGTTATTAAGTTTGATTTCTTCTGTTTACTCAGAGAATAAATCTTTCCTAATTTAGTTAACCCCTAATCCCTTAGTGAATTAACTCTTTAACCTGAATTGAAAAGCTAATCCCTTAGTGAATTCTATCAAGTTAAGCATTTAAAAGAATCTATTATAAGGTTCTGCAGTCACGCATCCCTATCCCTAGGTAATGAACAACTGCGTAGAGTCTTCAAAACTGGGGCCTTCATTTTAGCTCTGGCGCGACTCGCGCGGATCCTGGCGCGAGTGGCGTGACTTCTTCGAGTTGGATGCCTGTATTTTCCACTGTGGCGTGACTCGCGCCGATTCTGGCGCGATCCGCGTGAGACCTTGGATTTGCTTTTCTTCTTTTCTTGCCTTGTTTCTCCTCTTTTTAGCCCTGAAATAAAATAATGGTAATGAATTGAGATAAATTTAAACATAATCAACAATTAAACTAATTCTAACATATTTTCTTAACTATTTAACTAAATCATAACCTAAAACTAAGATGTGTTTGCAACACATCACCGTCTTTCTATGGCAGCCTAATAATAGACTAGATTCCAAAGAGATTATAAATGTTAGGTACATACTCTTTCACACGTTATTTTTTTATTAGTCACTCACACATTCTTTTTAACACATTGTTTGTAATGAAAATAAAATAAAAAAGGAGAAATATTTTGATGGAGAAAATGTGGATAAGTTGATTAAAACTACGATAGAAGACCATGTCAATGGGTAGTGCATTAGAAGCATTAAAAGAAAAAAGATCATAGTTCCTTAAAAATAGAAAGCAAGTTGTGCAACAGTTATAAGTCGTGATATGATATGAGTGTCCACCACGACTTTGTAAACTACGCATTAACGTCAAGATATATTAGATTGCTTAGCCTATAAATAGGCCTTGTACTTCAAATTTTAAGAACACACAATCAATCCAAAACACAAGTCTATTTCATTCTGCACTTATTTTATCACATTTCTTTACTGTTTCTGTCATTTCTTGCTTTCATTTAAAGCTTTCCTCTATTGCTTTCATTTATTGTTTTCCTTTACCACTTTCCTTTATCGCCTTTCAAACATTAACTTTCACGCAAAATCCTATTTTCTCCCTTTCTTCTCCATTCACCTACATCAAGAACTTTCCGGAGTAACTCAAGAGCCCATAGCCAAAGAGCATATTCCCCTTCTTGACATAAACCATCATCATTATTTTGGGATCATGTTAAGATAAGGCTAGTCGAAACGTATTTCAGCTGACTTTAATTTATACACAACAACATACACTTTCTCATATTAGTTGAAATTTATTGAAAATTACAAAAAATTGTGAGTTTGACATCCTATTTAATGATTTTCTCTTATGATATTATAATTTTCAATAAATCTCAACCTATAAAAAAGTGTTATAGAAAGAATGTAAAATGTGTGTTGTTAGCACTCCTCTTAAGCATATAAAATCAATATTAATATCATTTACAAGCAAGTATACCATATAATGCAAATTAAACATTAGGTACCAATATATAGAAGACTTAAAGAAGACACTAAGGCTTAAAATCAATACCCTTCCTCGAAATGACGCAACAAAAGAGGAAGAAAAGAAAAACGGGAATGAAACTACATGTGTAGTGCTTTATACTTGTTTGCTTGACAAAATATAATACTATCCATTTTATGTCATTAGTTTGGCCAATCTCTGTCGTATGGATATTTTAAATTAATTAACCTATAAGAACTTATAAGAAAAATAAGAAATTAAGTTAAATTTTTCTATAAGTTAAAATTAACTTATATATAAGTTAAAATAAACTTTAGAAAAAGGGTCCTCAAGAAGGGGCAAAAACCCTGAGCATAGGCTAGAGGGGTGAAAACCCAAACAATCTAAGAAGTGGCTTGAGGCCATAGGATTTGAGATGCATTCCATGTATGCTAATCAGGTTAAAACCTTGGTTGATCCACTTGAAGGGGTGAAACCCATAGGGTGTAAAAGGGTCCTCAAGAAGAAGATTGACATGGATGGTAAGGTGAATTCCTTTAAGGCGTGACTAGTAGTGAAAGTTTTCAAGAAAGTTTGTGGTATAAACTATGATGAGACCTTCTCATCAGTTGTGATGCTTAAATTCGTTCCTATTCTAATTGCTAATATTTCATATGATGACTACGAGATCTGAAAGATAGATGTCAAGACCACATTCCTTAATGAGAATCTTCTCGAGGATGTGTACATGGCACAATCTGAGGGTTTTGTTGATCCAAAGGAAGCTGGGAAGGTATACAAGTTGAAAAGATCCATTTATGGATTAAAACAAGTTTCTAGAAGTTGGAATCTTCGTTTTGATGGGACTAAAAGACAATATGGATTCATCAAGAATGAAGATGAGTCTTATGTTTACGAGAAAGTTAGTGACATTGCAATCATTTTTCTGGTTTTGTATGTGGATGACATACTACTCATTGGAAATGACATCTTGACATTGCAACATGTTAAGACATGGATAAGGAGTTTTTTCCTTGATGAAAGACTTAGGTGAAGCATTCTACATACTAGGAATCAAGATCTATGATATAGATCACATAGACTGCTTAGCCTTAGTTGGAGTACATACAGTGACCAAGTTCTTAGGTGTTTCAGTATGTATGATTCCAAGAAGGGTTTCTTGCCTATGTCATATGATGTATACTTGTCCAAGGGTCATTGCCCTACTACATCAGGTAAGAGGGGATGCATGAGTAAGATTATATATGCTTTGACAATAGGATCTATCATGTACGCCATGATGTGTACTTAATCAAACGTCTTGTATGCTTTGAGCATGATGAGTAGATACGAGTCTAATCCCGATGAAAGTCACTGGACTGTTGATAAGTGCCATATTTTAGTTATTCCAGGATTATAATACGGGCACTTATCTTTTGATTTCAGTAAATTACAAACTGGCCCTAATCCTAGTTGTTTTTATATATTGGTACATGTATAAATGTTGTTTACATTTTGGAAGATTAACTCACTCAATTTTGATGTTTCGATAGGTATCAACTGTATCTGTGGCATCCAAAACAACCAAGACAAGAAAAGAGGATAAAAGGTCAAAAGAAGAAATTTCTGGAAGCCAAATTCGTCCAGGCTAGCAATTAACTCGCCTAGGCGAGTTAACCTTTCTTCACAGCTATGACACACTGGGCGAGTAAAATATGTGTAAATCACTCGCCTGAGCGGGTTAAGTTCTTCAGCATTAAGGAACAACTCGCCTGGGCGAGCAAATCATGAGTAAATCACTTGCCTTGGCAAGTTCACTTGACCTGCTCCACCTTCTCCTATAAAAGGCCATGCAAAGTGAAGAGAAAGGAGCCATGAATGAAACCAATAGAGGGAGAACGTGAGGAACGAAACCAGCAGCATAAAAACATAGAGAGAGGTGAGAGAAGAGAGAAAAAGAGTGGAAACTTTGTAGAAACAAGCCAACGATCGCCTCCTTCGTCATGTCTTCTATTGATCTCTTGCTCTACACAATGATCGATTAGTTTCTCCAAGGGATTGTATGTAATCTTCGTACCCTTATGTATCTCTTGATATTTGTTATATGTATGAATCTTTTCTACTCATTATTAGTAATTTCATTATGTTCTTAATGCTTGATTCTACTTGATCACTAGTTTCATGAAATTGAATTCTAAGCTTGACTGGAAAGTGCCCTTAGGATTTGAATTGAATGATTTTACTCTTTACGTTATGTTGCTAGGAATAAAACACAACGTTTTGATTGCAAATAACATGAAATTATGAGTGTAATGCTGGGTTATTTACTTCATATGCGAGAGATCGATATTCGATAAATATCCTTAGGATTCTCGAATGCGAGGGATCAATTTGGGGTGAATTGATGTGTGCATCGGTAATGTTAGAAAATGATCCATATGTGTTAATATTAAATGGATACTGAGGGTATGAATGATGAAACCCAATCATATGTTCTCTTAACTTAATTAAATTTATTTTATTAGTTTATGTAATTTTTTGTATTTCCGACGCAATAAATTCGTTATTTCCATTAAACCATGACATTCCGATTATATTTGTTGTACATAACTATTGAAGTGATTACTTTCATCTGGGAGAACTAGGTAGCTCAAGTCCCTGTGGAGACGATCTCTTATAAATTTTGTAACCTGCGACAACATTGGTACGCTAGCCAAAAGTCTAACAACCATTGTTAAGAACATTTTGAAGTGCTAGCAAAGGACTGCGAATTTGTTCTTGGTATATGGTTGTGAGGAAGAGCTCATTGTAAAGAGTTACATCGATGCTAGCTTCCAAACCAACAAAGATGACTTTTGATCGCAATTGGGGTTTGTGTTTTTCTTGAATGGTGGCATTGTGAGCTAGAAGAGTTCAAAGTATGAGATAGATGTTCTATTATAGACGCTAAATATATTGTTGTCTCAAGTGAAGCTAAGGAAGTTTTTTAGATCAAGAAGTTTATTACCAAACTTGCATCATTCCTAGCATTATGGACCTGATTGACCTCTATTGGGACAACAATGGAGCAATTGTGCAAGCTAAGGAACCCAAATCTCACCAAAAATCCAAATAAATACTTAGAAGCTTCCATCTCATTCAAGACATTATCGATAGAGGACATGTGAAGATTTGTAGAGATCTAACCTTAGAGAATATGGATGACCCACTAATGAAGCCTCTTGCTCAGCGAAAGAATGATGCTCACACTAGATTATTGGGTGTTATGTAACATCCCAGATTTATAGACTTTAGAAAAACAATATAAAGGTACCTTTTAAGGAATAACTTTTATAATATTTGGGTTAAAGGATACCCTTAGGAATTATTAATAATAGTTACTTATAATAGGATTGATGAGAATAAGATAAGAAGACCTAAATGAAGAGCCAAGGTCCACTAAACCACACACACACAACCACAGTTTTATAGAGAAAGAAAATGGAGAGTTAAAAAAAAAGAGAAAGAAACAATAAAAGAAGAGAGGATAAGGAGAAGAAGGAAGAAGAAAAGAGAAGAGATGTGGAGCAAGACCTAGTGCACGAAGCCTAGATCTGAGAACCCCATAATGTGAGTGTTTCCCCTTATAGCTCCATTGTTTTCTTGTGTGGTTAAGCATGTTTAAGAGTTGGGTTATGGTGTATACATGGTCTAGGTTTGATCTCGCTTGTTTGGAAGAGGTTAAGAGGCCATGGAAGCATAATCACAAAGGTTCCCAATTCAACAGAGTTGCAGTCTCACTTCAGTGAGGTTATTTCTACAATTAAGTGAGATTTTTCTAGAGGCAAGTTTGTGAGCAGCCTTACTTAAGCGAGAGTCATCCATCACTTTAGCACGAGTTTGCACCAATGTTATAAAATCCGATCCGGTCATTGACCCGGTCGAGGTAGTGGTCAGTGGGTCAATGGTCCAATCGGTGGACCAATAATTGGCCCGGTTTGGCCTGATCTATATTAATTATCATGGGTAATATTTAAGCATTCCAAATGAGAACATCATCCATCTTGTCATTCAAGAAAACACTTGCAATTGCATTTATCATGAATCAAAACTATCTAATTGAAAACAATACGAACAACACATAAGAACTAAGAGGGGGGTGAATTGGTTGATCTTGGACAATTAAAAAAAATTCTTAAACAATCAAAGTTAATAAGATCGTATCACAAACAATCCAAGAATGCTCCAACCAATCAAACACCACAACTCAAGAATGCAATCAACAAAACTCTTACTTGTTGAATAAGAAATGTAGCACCAAACAATGACAAATTATAACAGCAAGAAAAGATTAGAAAGAAGTAGTCAATACAAGGATTTATATTGGTTCACTTCTCAACCTTGAGAAGTTATATCCAGTTCTTCCAACCACAAAGGTTAGAGTTCCACTAATAACAATCTGTTTATTACAAATGCATTACAACAACTCTCAATCACCTAGATCAAGAACAAGATCTCTAACACACTTAGAATCTCTGTGATCAAGACATACAAAACACCTTTCCCTACTCTTACCCCTAGGAACACCTATCCTAGTAAAGCTTTAAGAAATCCTATGTTATTAATACAAAAAGAAACTCAAAAGACTTCACAACAAAGTGTAAAGAAAGAAACCACTTGATGATCCAATAATTGATGTATGCAAATGATTTACCGGACTTGAATTAAAAGGTGGAAGAAGTTACTTTAGAACTTTCTTTTCAACACTTATTTTGAAAGCTTGACCAAGAAGAAACCCTCATTTGAAATCTTTGAATCTTGAGAATTTGTGGGACTTAACAGAGTTTAGCACTTGAAATCTTTTCTTACTTTAGAAAGCTAATGAAAGTACTTTGCAATTTTGTCGTTGTTTTTCAAAACACCCAACAACTATTTATAGAAATCAGTTTGTAACTGTCAGTAATCAATTAATTCACTAATGTAATCGATTAAATTCACTGATGTAATTGATTGTTAACACATTTAATCGGTTAAAGTGTTCTTGAACTTTCTGGAAAAGATTTATGAGTAATGTAATCAGTTAATTCGCAATGTAATGGATTATCACAACCAGTATTAGTTTTAAATACGCGCAAGTAATCGATTACAACAATATCATAATCGATTATCATTAGAAGACTTTTCTGTGACTTTCTAAAGTGTAATCGATTACCATACTCTTGTAATTGATTAAAGTGTTCTTGAAAGCTTAATTAATAGATTACCATTAGTTGGTAATCGATTAAAGCAGAGAAAACTTGTTTTTCCAAAAACTTAAACATTGAACACTTTGGCTTTTATGCAATCATGAAAACTCTTTGTTTCAAAAAAGCTTTTTCACAAGACTTATGCTTTTATGAAAACATGAATGCAAAAACCATGTATGACCTTTATGCAATGGATCATAGGAAGTTTCATCTCATACACAAATTACAACTACCAATCAAATTGATTTGACATGTAAAAAGTCTAAATACTTTGTAGACTTGAGACTCAGCTTCTTGATCCTCTTGAGCTCCCCCAGACTCTAACAATCTCCCCCTTTTTTACTTTGATCATGCCAAACTTTAATTGAACATGTTGAACCTTAGCCTTCTTCTTAGGAGAGAGTTTCCATGAGCTTTTACTTGAAACCTGAAATATAATAAGCCTCTAGCCAAGAACATGTGTTAAGTATTCTTTGCATAAACTCAAAACAACATAAGCATATGTATTGCTCCCCATTTTTTTTTATGTAATTTCATATCATGTTAGATTAAGAGCAATGCTTATTTTCAGTTAAGTCAGAGCAGAAATTTATCATTTATCATTTAGTTTATCATTCTTCTCCCCTTATATTCCATTCTTATTCACCCAGCACCCTTCATATTCAGATTATATGTTCATTTTCCCCCTTTTAGCTAATCAAAGACAAAATATACCAGTTATAATGAAATAAGCAAAGGAAGATAAACATAAAGCAAATTTTATTCATTAATAGAAGGTGCAGAACATGAAGGTAAATATCAAAGATAGTTGCTGAACATGAGAAAGTAAAAAGAACACAACCAGAAGCAAAACAAGACAACCACTAATCTAAGGATTATCAAAGTCTCTAAGACTCATCCTAGTCTCAATATTTTCCAATCTAGTGGTGATGTCTTCCAAAGAGGAATGAACATCAGTTGAATGTTCATGATTCAAAACTATCATTGCATCCATCTTTTGAATTATCAGAGATTCAAAAGAACTCCACTGCTGCTCAGCAAATCCTGCTTCAGCATCTTCCTCATCAACACCTACTTGAGGAGTTTGAGCTCCAACCATTGTCCACCTATTTGGTGTCTTCGTCAATCCCAACTTGGTGTGATGCTTGACAAAGATGAGGTTGGTGACGCTGGTGGTGTTGTCAACAATCTCATTTGGCACATCAATCCCAAAATAATCAATAAACCTTGAGACTAAGACAACATAGGGGAATTGATAGCTAAGCAACCTCTTAGACTTCATCATAGTGTCCTCAAGGATTAGAACCCAATTAATTTGAGTTCCAAACTTCATCCTATACACCAGCTGCAGATCATCATTAGTGATCTGTGCATGATTTGTTGACCTTGGTGTAAGGATGTAGGTAATGATGTAGTGAAGAAGTTTGTCTTCACCAGTTATGTTACCAACCTCTAATTTGTTCTTTATTTGAGCCTATGGATTCAACAACATACCCCTATATGTATCTATCTTTGAATACCCTCCAACTTCTTCTCCAAATCATCTAATACCATCACAGGAGATGCTAGCCATAACATTCCACACTATGTCGTCAATCTCCATGGCCACTCCATTTACTTTGGAGTGGAGAATGCCATCCATGCTTGCCTTGGCACAAGTATAAAATACTTTTACCAATTCAGGGTAAAAGGTACCGTTCATCTCTATTTGTTAGGCCTTGAGCTTATAGCATTGCAGGGAATGTGAATCCCTCAGCTACAAACAAATCAAGCTTAAGATATTTAGGAGGCATCACAAGCTTTGTTGCATTGAACTGCATGTAGTTATTCCTCTCAAATTTAGTAGAGAACCAAGTATCTAACCTATTCTCAACAGCTCTAGAGGTTTGGCCAACCTTCCTTTTGCTAGTTTTGATTTTCTTGGAGGCAATTGGGTGAGACATGGTGATGTTTAGAAGAAAGTAATGGACAGGGGTTTGGTTATCTCAGTTTTGCTAAGGGATAGAATGATTTTCAGGTGTGAGATTTTTTTAGCATTGAAAAATTGAATTTATAGAGAATTTCAAGTTTGAAATTTGAATTTTAAAAACTTGATAACAGCTATATTGAATTCCAAGAATGTCTGGATACATTGAACTAGAATTTAAATTTAAATTAGAGATAAGGTGTCAATTATTATTCATTGAAAATTGTGTAGATTTACAGAAACACCATAAGTAATCGATACAGAACCCTCATAATCGATTATTCCATGGCGAAATATGCTTTTGAGCTTGGTGTAATCGAATAATACAAAGAGTAATCGATTACTCCAGAGAGTTTTTAATTTTGAAATAGATTTTAAGCACCAAGTAATCGATTAAAACACAGGGTAATCGATTACTCCACAAAGTTTTTGATTTTGAAATAGACATTAAGCACCAAGTAATCCATTAAAACGTAGGGTAATCGATTACTCCAGAGATTTTTTGACTTTAAATGGTTTTTAAACACCAAGTAATCGATTAATACGAAAGGTAATTGATTACTCCAAAGAGTTTTTCACTCTAAAATGTTTTTAAACACTAAGTAATCGATTAATACACATAGTAATCGATTAAAATAGACAATTATATAACATGAATAGTGCCATTCATCAGAATTCGAATAATAGCCAAAGGTGATGCATAATCAATTTGTGAGTGGAATTTCATGTAGTTAGACACATCATAAGCATGCTATCAGATATTAGATTCATCAAGAATACCTAGCATGTTCCTAAGAGCATAGAATTTATCTTTAGCAAGGGGTTTAGTAAAAATATCAGCCAATTGATTATTTGTTTCAATAAACTCAATTGAGCAATTACCCTTTTGAATGTGATCTCTGAGAAAGTGATGTATGATCTTTATATGCTTTGACCTTGAGTGCATTATTGGATTCTTTGATTGATTGAAAGCACTTGTGTTGTCACATAGCAAAGGAATTTCTTTCAATTCAACAGCAAAGTCTTGTAATTGTTGCTTTAGCCACAAGCTTTGAGCACATCAACTCCCAGTTGCTATGTACTTTGCTTTAGCTGTTGATAGAGCAACACAAGATTGTTTCTTGCAATGCCATGAGATTAATGAACTTCCAAATAAATGACATATTCCACTTGTGCTTTTCCTGTATAATTTGCAGCCTGCAAAATCAGAGTCCGAGTATCCAATTAAATTTAGTAATACACCTTTGGGATACCATAGACCAACTCTTGGAGTTGATTTAAGATATTTGATGATTCTCTTGACTGCTGTGAGGTGTGATTCTTTAGGATTAGCTTGATATCTTGCAC
This sequence comes from Glycine tomentella, assembly GCA_007407185.1. NCBI lineage: Eukaryota > Viridiplantae > Streptophyta > Magnoliopsida > Fabales > Fabaceae > Glycine > Glycine tomentella. The sequence continues at coordinate 24,072 of PYAF01002134.1, forward strand.
ATAAGCACACACTCAACATTATATATGGATGACTTGCAGTCAAGTATAATAGTGATCCAATCATTCCTCTATACTTTGACTCATCAACCTTCTTTCCTTTTTCATCTGAATCAAGGTAAGTTGTGGTTGCCATAGGAGTTGCAACATCATTGCTTTTATCCATGTCAAATTTCTTGATCAATTCATTGCATACTTTGTTTGGCTAAGAAATGTCCCATTCTTCATTTTCTTCACTTGAAGTCAAAGAAAAATGTTAATTATCCCATCGTAGACATTTCAAATTCATTCTGTATAGAGATTGAGAATTCCTTGCACAAGGAATTATTAGTTGAACCAAAAACAATATCATCAACATATATTTGAACTAGTAAGATATCATTGGCAGATTTCTTGATGAACAATGTTTTATCCACTTGTCCTCTTATGAATGATTGGCTAAGTAAGAAGTTGCTCAATCATTCATACCAGGACCTAGGAGCTTGCTTTAAGGCATAGAGAGATTTCTTCAGTTTGAAAACATGATTTGGATGTTTAAAATCAACAAAACTAGGAGGTTGATCAACATAGATTTCCTCCTCTATATAACCGTTTAGAAAAGCACTCTTTACATCCATTTGGAATAATTTGAAATCCATTAAACATGCAAATGCAAGTAGTAATCTAATGGCTTCCAACCTTACTACTGGAGCATAGGTTTCTTCATAGTCAATGTCTTCCTCTTGGTTGTAACCCTTTGCAACCAATCTAGCTTTGTTTCTGACTATGATGCCACTTTCATCAAGTTTGTTCCTAAAAACCCACTTGGTGCCAATTGGCTTGTGAGAAGAAGGTCTAGGAACAAGTTCTCATATTTCATTTCTCTTGAACTGGTTAAGTTCATTATGCATGGCAAGCATCCAATATTCATCAAGTAATGTTTGATCAATGTTCTTAGGTTCAATTTGAGAAACAAAAGTCATATCACAACATAAATTCGTGAGAGAAGATCTAGTATATACTCTCTTAGTTACTTCACCAATTATGTTGTCAACAGAGAGATCTCTTGTTGTTCTCCAGTCCTTAGGCTTTTGAGGAGGTGTTGACTGATGAATCTCTTCATTTGATCTTCCTTTTTCTTCTCATTTGATTCATTGATCTTTGCATACTCTTCTAAAAGATTTGCATCGTTATCACAACTCTTTTTCTCTTTTGAGGAGTTAGATTCATCACAAATAACATGAACAGATTCTTCCAAGCATAAGGTTCTTTTATTGAAAACTCTATATGCTTTGCTTTGTAATGAATATCCAAGAAAGATAGCTTTATCAACTTTTGCATCAAACTTTCCAAGAGACTCATTTCCATTATTTAAAACAAAACATTTACAACCAAAAGCTCTAAGGTGTGAAACGTTTGGTTTTCTCCCTTTGTATAGTTCATAACGAGTTTTCTTTAAAATATGCCTTATGAGTAATCTATTTTAAATGTAGCAAACAGTACTCACTACATCAACCCAAAAATGTTTTGGCAAATTTGTCTCATTAAGAAGAGTTCTTGCTTCTTTTTCAATGGATCTATTTTTCCTCTCCACAACACCATTTTGCTGAGGTGTTCTTGGAGTTGAAAAATTATGGTTGATTCCATTTTCTTCACAGAACTTTTCAAAATGCTCATTTTGGAATTCACCATCATATCACTTCTTATTAAGAGAATTTTGCAACCCTTTTCATTTTGAATAAGCTTGGCTTTTCTGAAAGCATTGAAGGCATCACTCTTGGATTTTAAAAAGAAAGTCCATGTGAATCTTGAGTAGTCATCAACTATTACAAGCCCATAGTAATTGTCTCTTAAGCTCATAATTCTTGAAGGACCTAACAAATTCATGTGAAGCAATTCAAGAGGTCTTGAGGTGGAAACAAAGTTTTTATTTTGAAAAGATATCTTTGTTTGTTTTCCCTTTTGACAAGCATCACAAAGTTTGTCCTTTTCAAACTTAAGTTTAGGTAAACCAATGACTAATTTTTTTTTAATAAGGTTGTTAATGTGATGCATGTTAATGTGACTAGCTCTCCTATGCCACAACCATGATTCATCAATCTTACTTACTAGGCAGTTAATATTATGAATGAATGCATGTTTTATAGCAAGCAAGTAGATGTTTCCTTTTCATTTTCCTACATGAATAACCTCGCTAGATTGATCATCACATATCAAGCAACAATTATCATTAAATTATACCTTTAATCCTTTATCATACAACTGACTTATACTCAGAAGATTGTGCTTTATGTCTGATGGAGTGCTTTTAGTTAAATATTTTTCTATCCTTCTTAGCTTAATTGACTTCTCTTGGACTTTTATTTTTTCCATTCTAATTCAGTTTTTGTCTTAGGCAAGTAAGTGGACTTAATTGCTAATTGTAGCGTCTTTTTGGATTTTATGCTCACTTGACCTATATGCCTGTATAGGACCTATAGAGCTCTACCAAACTCCGAATGGAGCATTCTAGTAGTTCCTGAAAAGATAACAAAAGGATCTACAAGTTTACCAGAAATAAGTCGAGCCTAATTCTGCCATTTGGAGGGTCATTTTAGGCTTCAAAGTTAGAATCACTGCACTTATATTTTGGGCTGCGAATTTGATTTTTATGATTGTAAATAGTAAATAATTAGAATTGATGGGTTTGTTCATGGCCCATTCTTTTCTTTAGACTTAGTCACTACATATTAGTGACATTGGACAGATTTTACACATTACATTTCATTTAATAAAAACAGTTTTACATTTCTCTCTTTTAAGTTTTTAGAATCAAAACCCTTGCTCTTATTTTCTCTCAACTGTTCTTCTTTGTTCTTCATTTGCAATCATTCCATGGGGCTTTCACTGATGATGATCATGAAAGGCTAAATACTCAATCAATCCAAGAATCCAACCCAAGCACAAGGAGAATTTGAGTTTTGGTTTGGAATTCCGAATTCTATTTGAATGTTCACTTTCTTCAATTGCTATTCTATTTTCATGATTATGAATGCGTTTAGGATTAAAAACAGATTAGGTTATGGATTCATTTCCTAATTTCGAATATTAATCACAGATTAATTGGATGATATTTCAGTTAGGGTTGTGGTTTCAATCAATTTAGGGGTTAAGTCGATTGAATTGCTTCTAATGAGATTGAATGAACTTTCATAATGGGATAAATTTCTGAGAACAATGATGATTTGAATTGCTTGGTGAGGTGAATTAGATTGATGCTTTAATTCTGTTTTACATTATTTCTTTTCAATTCTATTAGTTTTTGTGTTGTTCTTTAATTTTAGTTTACGTTTTCGCAAGTTTTACTTACGCATATAAACTGTTCGGTAAAAATCCCTCCTTACTGTTATTAGTGAGTTGAAGTTAGAACCATATTGATAGTGTCTCTAAGTTGACCTAGGTTAATCCTGTGCTACAGAATTATCGTAGTTAAATTGTTTTGGAGCGTTACGGCAAACGCATATCAATGCCTTCAACATAGAGTACATTTCTGATCTTGGTTTTAAAGTTGTCACCAATATTGCCTTCTCCTATTATTTTTCCTTTATTGTTGTCTCCATAAGTAACAAATCCTCCATCCTTTAAAGTCAAATTTGTAAGCATGGACTTTCACCCATCATGTGTCTACAACATCCACTGTCTAAGTACCATAATGACGCTTTAGCTCTAAGACACATCTGCAACAATCAAATCAAGTGGAAAAAAAAGGTACCCAATTAAGGTTGGGTCCATAAGGGTTAGCTATTTTTCTCTTTTTCTTTGGAACCCATATGCAGTCTCCATTAGGCATATAGAACCTTCTAGCATCACATTGTGAGATGTATGACCTTCCTTCATGCAGTAATGACATATAACAAATTTTGATCTTCTTTCAAAATGAGTCATTTGGGTATGCTTTGTTTTTTAAAATCTTTTTGATTCATCTATTTTGTAGGTACAAACTTGGTAAGCGATTTATGCGAATGAATATACGGCAAGTGCACCGATCGTTAACAAGTAATAAAGTAGGTAAGTGAGTTATCGTCTCCACAGGGATTGGGGTAATTTTTACAATAATATTAATTCTAAATGATTGGAAGTAAAAACAGAAATAACAAAGAGATAATTGTTGATGTTGGATGATTGGTTGAATAGAAATTAAAATAAAT
>PYAF01002134.1:29434-55397 GCA_007407185.1 Glycine tomentella
GCGTGATACTCCAGAATTTGTTTTCTTCTTTCTTTGGCCTTTATTCTCCTCTTTTGTCCTGAAATTGCATAATTGATATTGACATAAGATAAAATAAAATAATATTAATAAACTAACCAAAACTAAACTAAATCCTAATTATTTAATCAAAACATAAGCTAAAACTATTCTAAAAATAAGATGTGTTTGCAACACATCAGGTACCCAATTAAGGTTGGGTCCATAAAGGTTAGCTATTTTTCTCTTTTTCTTTGGAACCCATATGCAGTCTCCATTAGGCATATAGAACCTTCTAGCATCACATTGTGAGATGTATGACCTTCCTTCATGCAGTAATGACATATAACAAATTTTGATCTTCTTTCAAAATGAGTCATTTGGGTATGCTTTGTTTTTTAAAATCTTTTTTGATTCATCTATTTTGTAGGTACAAACTTGGTTTTTTGAAAAGGTTTTGTTTGATGTTTGTAACCCAATCCAGATGCATCTCCAGCATACTTTTGCACACTTAGCATTTGATCTAAACTACATTTTCATGTATAAAGCCTTTTTAAGAGATATACTAAGTAAGAATTTTCTAAAAGAAAAGACATAAATTTTTCAGAATGAGTCTTCTTGAAATCATCAAATTCTTTTTGTAAAGCTTTGTTTTCATTTACTTTTGATGAGGAAGAAGCACACAGACATCCATGAGCTTTGTAGCTTGAAACAAGTCTCTCATTCTCTTCTTTCAAGTTACAAAGTTCAACTTGCATTGAAGCAAGTTTAGTGGTATGCCATCTAAGGTTACCTTTTAGCTTACTGTTGGAGATTGCAAGTTTTTGAGCCTCCTCATGCATTTCATAGAAAGAATTAACAGGTTGATCAAGATCAGGATTTACTTTTGATTCAACACATGAGCCATCTTCATCAATTGTTGAAGTTAGGTAGACATTTGCTTCTTTATTTTCACTTGATGATTCAAAAGTTGTTGAGGCATCTTCTTCCCATGCAATGTAGCCTTTCTTTGGTTTTCCCTCTTTCTTTGCTTTCTTCTCACCTAACTGCTTCTTCAAAAATATAGGACATTCAGATTTATTATGGCCTTGCTTACCACATTTAAAGTAGTTGTAGTTGGTGTTGTTGTTGTTGTTGTCACTCCTTTTGTTGAACTTGGTGAACTTTCTATTCTTGTTTTTCTTCATGAATTTGCTAAACCTTTTGACTATTAGGTTCAGATTCTCATCATCTTCTTCTCCACTTGAGTCATCATCTTTTTTCATATTTGAGGATGCAACTTTGAAGGCAATACTCTTCTGTTTATTGTCTGCATCTTCTGCATGTGTTAATTGAGACATTTCTAACTCATACTCAAGTAACTTACCAAAACGTGAAGCCATAGACATCTTTGATAGATCTTTAGATTCCTTGATCGTTGTCACCTTTGGTTGCCATGGTCTTGTTAAGCATTTCAAGATCTTGATGTTTAATTCCTCAGCATCAAATGTCTTTCCAAGACCAAGAAGATGATTAACAATGTGTGTGAATCTGGTTTGGAGTTGAGATATGTTTTCAGATGAGTTCATCTTGAACATCTCATACTCATGAATCAAGGCATGCTTCCTTGATCTTCTAACTTCGTCTGTCCCTTGATTGGGAGCTTTCAGTTAAATATTTTTTTATTCTTCTTAGCTTATTTGACTTCTCTTGGACTTTTACTTTCTCATTCTAATTTAGTTTTTGTCTTAGACAAGCAAATGGGCTTAATTTCTATTTGTTGCTTATTTTCGGAATTTTATGCTCACTTGACCTATCTTCCTTGTGCAAGACCTACAGAGCTCTATAGAACTCTGAATGAAGCATATGAGTAGTCCTTGGAAAGATAACGAAAAGATCTACAAGTTTGTCAAAGATAAGTCAGGCTTGAAGTCAGAATCATTGATAGAGTGCTTTTAGTTGAGTATTTTTCTATCCTTCTTAGCTTATTTGACCTCTCTTAGACCTTTATTTTCCTATTCTAATTCAGTTTTTGGGCCTAGGCAAGTAAGTGGGCTTAATTGCTAATTGTTGCGTATTTTCGGATTTTTGTTCACTTGATGTATCTGACTTGTGCAGGACCTATAGGGTGCTACCGATCTCCGAATGGAGCGTTCTAGGAGTCCCTAGAAAGATAACGAAAAGATCTACAAGTTTTATAGAAACAGCCCGAGGCCAATTCTGTCATTTAGAGAGTCATTTTAAGCTTTGAAGTTAGTGCCTCTGCACTTGTATTTTTGGCTGCGAATTTGACTTTCATGGTTGTAAATAGCAAATAATTAGATTGTTGGGCTTGCTTGTGACCCATTTTATTTTCAGAACTCAGTCACTACATATATTAGTGACTTTAGTGAAACTTGGGCACCACTTTTTACATTTTCAATAAACAAGTTTTATATTTCTTTCCTTAAGTTTTTAGAATCAAAACCCTTGCTCTCATTTTCTCTCTACTGTTCTTCCTTGTTCTTCATTTTCGTTTTGCTGTGCTTCCATTTTCGTACAACCATTTCATGGGGCTTTCACTAATGATGATCATGGAAGGCTAAATCATCAATCAATCCAAGAATCCAACCCAAGCACAAGGAGAATTTGAGTTTTGGTTTAGTATTTCGAATTCTATTTGAATGTTCATTTTCTTCTTCAATTGCTATTCTGTTTTACATTACTTTTTTTGAATTTTGTAGTTTCTGTGTTGCTCTTTTAATTTTAGTTTATGTTTTTGCAAGTTTTACTTACGCACACAAACTGTTTGATAAAATCTCCCCCTCACTGTTATTCGTAAATTGAAGCTAGAACCATATTGATTGTGTCTCTGAGTCGACCTAGGTTATCTCTGTGCTACAGAATTAGCTTAGTTAAATTGTTTTGGTGCGTGTCGACAACGTGATATCAATCATCGCACTTGAATTTTGTATTGTGAGTTGGATTTTTATTGGTGTAAATAGTATAATTAATTAGAATATATGGGCCTATTCATGGTCCATTCTTTCCTTGTGACTTAGTCACTATATGTTAGTGAAATGAGGGAGTGAATATGACATTACATTTTAGCAAAAACAGATTTTACATTTTCCTTTTCAAGTTTTCAAAATCAAAACTCTTTCTCCTATTTTCTCTCAACTGTTCTTCATTGTTCTTCCCTGTTCTTCATTTTTGTTTTTTTTCCTTCCATTTTTGTAACCAAATTTCGTGGGGCTTTCATTGATGATGATCATGGGAGGCTAAACAATCAATCAATCCAAGGATCCAGTCCAAACAAATGGGAATTTGAGTTCTGGTTTAATATTTCGAATTATGTGTGAATGTTCACTTTCTTCTTCAATCTTCTATTTAATTTTCATGATTATAAATGTGTTTAGGATTGAAAACGGATTAGGTTATGGATTCATTTCCTAATTTCAAATTTTAATCACAGATTAGTTGGATGATATTTCAATTAGGTTTGTGATTTCAATTAATTTAGGAGTTAATTTGATTGAACTGCTTCTAATGAAATTGAATGACTTTCATAATAGAATCATTATCTGAGAACTATGATAATTACCATTGTTTGGTTTGGTGAATTGGATTGATGCTCTTTAATCTGTTTTACATTACCTTTTGTCAATTCACATTAGTTTATACGTTTTTTGTAATTTTTACTTAACACATGCAAACTGTTTGACAAAAATCCCCTATTGTTTATTAGTGAATTGAAGTTAGAACCATATTGATAGTGTCTCTGAGTCGACCTAGGTTAATCCTGTGCTACAGAATTAGCGTAGTTTAATTGTTTTGAAGTGATACGACATCGTTAATCATCCCTTCATGAGTAATTTCTAACATTTCCCACATCTCCTTAGCACTCTTGCACCTAACAGTCTTGAAAAATTCATCAGACGATAATACATAGATTATCATATTCTTTTCTTTGAAATTGTATTGAACTACCCTCTTTTCTACGTCTGTCATTTCATCCCATTCTTTGGGAATCATTTCATTACCAACAGTTTTGATTGGAACCAAAGGACCTTTTTCTATTGCATTCCATGCACTGGGTCATTTGATTGAATGAATATTTGCATTCTTTTCCAAAAACTAAAGTGTTCTCCCTCAAACATCGAAGGACGATTAAGGGAGGCACCCTCCTTGAAGGTAATTTGTATGGTATTCATTTTCTTTGAAAAAAGATAGTGATCTTGAGTAACACACAAGAACCTGCTCTTAATACCAATTGAAAACAATATGAAATCACACAAGAATCAAGAGGGGTGAATTGGTTGATCTTGGACAATTAAAAAAAATTCTTAAACAATCAGAGTTAACAAGATCGTATCACAAACAATCGAAGAATGCTCCAACCAATCAAACACCACAGCTCAAGAATGCAATCAACAAAACTCTTACTTGTTGAATAAGAAATGTAGCACCAAAGAATGAAAAATTATAACAGCAAGAAAAGATTAGAAAGAAGTAGTCAATACAAGGATTTATACTGGTTCACTTCTCAACCTTGAGAAGTTACATACAGTTCTTCCAACCACAAAGGTTAGAGTTCCACTAATAACAATTTGTTTCTTACAACACCCTCAATCACACCTAGATCAAGAAAAAGATCTCTAACACACTTAGAATCTCTGTAATCAAGACATAGAGAACACCTTTCCCTACTCTTACCCCTAGGAACACCTATCCTAGTAAAGCTTTAAGAAATCCTATGTTATTAATACAAAAAGAAACTCAAAAGACATCACAACAAAGTGTAAAGAAAGAAACCACCTGACGATCCAATAATTTATGTATGCAAATGATTTACCAGACTTGAATTAAAAGGTGGAAGAAGTTACTTCAAAACTTTCTTTTCAACACTTTTTTTGAAAGCTTGCCCAAGAAGAAACCCTCATTTGAAATCTTTGAATCTTGAGGATTTGTGAGACTTAACAGAGTTTAGCACTTGAAATCTTTTCTTACTTCAGAAAGCTAATGAAAGTACTTTGCAATTTTGTTGTTTTTTTTCAAAACACCCAACAGCTATTTATAGAAATAAGTTTGTAATTGTTAGTAATTGATTAATTCACTAATGTAATCGATTAAATTCACTTATGTAATCGATTGTCAACACATTTAATCAATTAAAATATTCTTGAAATTTTTGGAAAAGATTTATGAGCAATGTAATCAATTATCACAGCCAGTATTAGTTTCAAATACACAGCAAGTAATCGATTACAACAATATCGTAATCGATTATCACAGGAAGACTTTTCTGTGGCTTTGTGAAGTATAATCGATTACTATACTCTTGTAATTGATTAGAGTGTTCTTGGAAGCTTAACAATAGATTACCATTAGCTAGAAAACTTGTTTTTCCAAAAACTTAAACATTGAACACTTTGGCTTTTATGCAATCATGAAAACTCTTTGTTTCATAAAAACTTTTTCAAACGACTGATGATTTTATGAAAACATGAATGCAAAAACTATGTATGAGCTTTATGCAATGGATCATAGGAAGTTTCATCTCATACACAAATTACAACTACCGATCAAATTGATTGGGCATGTAGAAAGCCTAAATATTTTGTAGACTTTGAGACTCAACTTCTCGATCCTTTTGAGCTCCCTTGACTCTAACACTAATAACATAGCTTACTTTAATTGTGAAAGATTCTATTTGTGGGAAAAAATCAACTATGGGGCAATCTTGTAATTATAATGCATACATATACAATACATCTTTATTAATTATCATGGGTAATATTCTAATTGTAATATCTTACTAAAATACATTGTCTAAGAATCCAATTTAGCCAAAGCATCTTCCGTGATCGAAACACACCTTTTTTTATTCTTCCCCTTCTCAATCTTCAACTTTAAGGTTCCTTTAATCTCATTATTCCTCTTCACTCCCAAGCTCTGTTCACTCCAACAACAGTCCGGTGAGTTTTCTTCCTTCTCCATTCTCAATCCTAATATGCTAATTTCGCTTTCCTTTTCTTGCAAAGATTGTTATTTTTTTATTACTTTTGGAAATGAAAGCAGGTGCTTTCGATCGGAAGGATGTCCATTTCCCAGATTTGAGATTCTAGATAGTGTTGAGTGTGGATGAGGAACTACAAGCTCAACTACGGCTCCATCACCAACCTCAAGGGCATTTGCCTCTTCATCTGGTTCAATGTCGACAAGATCAGGGTTGATTTTCCTCGACGTTCACTAGTTCAAAATCATTCACTCCTACCGCAAATCCCTCTCTTGCCCACCTTGCCTTCCATGACCAATTCCTTCCTTCTTTTGGACGATGCCATTTTGGTCTTTTGGAGCCTTTTTTTTTTGCGAAAACCCAATCCGGGTTTTAAAAACCGGCCGGGTTGATGCAAAATCAGTCGAGTCTAACCAGGTCATCCCAAGTCAGATGCATGGTTGATTCATTCATCAAACCCGCCCAATTATGTCACTGGGTCCCGGTTGGACCGGTCCGATCGATTGGGTCAGACCAAGTTTTATAACTATGTTATGCACTTAAGAGAGGGAAAAGTCTCGCTTAAGTAGGAAATCCAGAAAGCACAAAAGGAAGCCTAGTGAGTTGCGCTTAAGCGGGGAGAGGACTTCACTTAAGCGACAGTATCTCATAGGCACAATTTTATTAGTCGAACTTAAGTGAGAACCTGTTCAAGGTTAAGTGTGAGTATGACCTAAAAGTGTATATGGGCCCCTTTTTTAGGACCTTTGGGAGAGTGTAAGGGCCATAGGTGATTAGTTAATCCGTATGTTTTTATCATTGTATATGTATGATTGTTTGATGCTATGTGATGTTAATTGTTATTATTGGTGATGTAACATCCTACAAAATTTTAATATAATTATTTTTACTAGTTTTAGTATAAAAATTATTAAAAATAAGAATTTATTTGAATAAAATGATTATGATTATACATATATGTATATGTATTTGGTGTTGATTTGAGGAGGAGTTGCTTGAAGCACAAAGAACTTTGATTCAAGAAAGGATGGTTTTGAACTTTCAACATGCCTTTGAAGCATTGAAGAAAAGCTTGTGATCAAATGTAAAAGGAAGGAAGTATTCTGATGATCCAATCATTGCATTCATATCATTCATAAGTTTGAGAATTAAATCACAAGGCATTGGTAAATTGTTTTATGTTTTTGAAATAAACTAAGTGTTTTTGGAAAAATAGCATTTCACTGGTTTAATCGATTATAATAGGCAAAGAATCGATTATCTTGTTCTTGATCTTTTCTGGAAATTTTTTAAGAACAATTTAATCGATTACATTATCGGAATAATCGATTATTTTGTCTTAGATCACACATAATCTGCCTTGATGACTTTTTTAATCGATTACCACCAAGCTGTAATCAATTACATAAGCAAAATAGAAAATACCATATCTCTGGATTAATCGATTACCAATTATTGTAATCGATTACGTAGTTCAAACATATTTTTCATAGTGCTGGATTTAATCGATTACCAATTATTGTAATCAATTACATAGTTTTCATCATGCCGGATTTAATCGATTACACGACAGAATAATCGATTAAATTGTTCGTTATAGTTACCCAGAATCATTATGAACGGTTTAATCAATTATATGAGCGTATGTAATCGTTTACAAGTGTTAAATAATCGATTACAGGAGCGGTTTTAATCGATTACAGACGGTTACAAATATCACTATAAATAGAACCCATGCTCAGCTGATTTCCTGACTTGAGTAATTCGTATTCTGAGCATTCTAAGGCATTCTAAACACTCTCTAAGTGATATTTCTGGGTTCATTGAGTTCTTGCTTCCATAAAACTCTTATGGGTCTTTAAGGGATGAGTGAAGCAAGATTTTCTCTTTTCAAAGCTTAAGGAAAGTTATGTTCTGAGTTTGTTTTCTGAATTCAACCTGGTGAAATCATTCTTATGCATATCATTCTTTGGATCATCAGGTGACTTCTTTCCTTATTCTTTGAAGTTGTAATTCTCTTTTAAATTTTGTGTTGGTTTGTCTATTGTAAATGAGTTTCTTGCTTGTAATCTAGAGATAGTGTTTCTCTAGGCAGTTTGCTGAGTAGTGTTCTCAGTGGGGTTGTCTCTAAGAATCTAATAGTGTTTTAGGTTTCTGAACTTTTCTAGGATTGATAAAGAGATGCTTGTAATAACTTGTAAGAACTGAAATTTACAATAGTGGAACTCTACTCTAGAATTAAGTAGAAGAAAACTGGATGTAACTTCATAGTGTTTGAAGTGAACCAGTATAATTCTCTGTGTGTTAATTTAATTCTTCATATTTGGTTGTCTTTTGTGAATTCTTGTTATCTACAAAATTCTTGAAGCATTACATCTCTTGGGTTGAAGTTTGGATAAAAGTTCTTGGTTTCAAAAGTGATAAAGATCCAAAAAGGGCAAAACTCTGATTTTGATCAAGAAATTTTTTAAATTACCAAGTCTAACCAATTCACCCCCCTCTTGGTTAAGTGTGAAGTGTTCCCATATTTTACATTTGGAATTACTGTATTTTGATATTAAATTTCATTGAAATAATTGAATTAAAAAATATGATTGCTTTAATTACTTTAGTTAAAATTTATTGAGTTAAATAATTATTTTAAAAATTAGGTGGCTGATGTGATAACCCTAAAGGATGGCACGGTTGGCGCCAGACCCCGCGCTGTCGTGCGGGGATTCACAGCAAGAAAACCCTATTAAGTGTACCGCGCGGATGGCGCCAGGGTTGGCGCTGATCGCGCCAGACCCTTTGGCTGTGGAGCCGAGGGCGCCAGGATGGCGCTGATGGTGCCATAGGTTCGGCCAGTTCACGTTTTTAGCGTGGACATGGCGCTGGTGGCGTGGATAGGCCGAGAGGTTGGCGCGGGTAGCGCCAAGGGCCGCGCGGGTCACGCCACAAGTGCCTTGGAAAACCGATTTTCTCTGGATTTTCACGCTGATAGCGCCAGAGGTGACGCGAGTGGCGCCACAGGTCTCGGGAAGTTAGCACTGATGGTGCGGGGTTGGCGCTGTTAACGCCGGACCACTGACATTGTGGCGCGGATCGCGCCAGACCTCGGGCAGGCTGAGTATAAAAGGGTCAAAACGTGAAAATTGGAGGGGAAAGGCACCTTCTTCTTCCCTGGACCTTCAAACCTCCATTAATGGCAGTTCCAAGCTTTCTGGGACCCTTTATGCTAGCCCAAACACTTCCTGATGACCTTTGAGTGTGAGTGAAACCTTGGTGAAGCCTGAATCCTTCATTTTATGCTCTTGAAAACCCCTTGTGAGTGAGAAGTGGAACCTCAGAGGAAAAGCTCAGGGAACTTGAGTCTGGCAAGGAGCCACAGCGTTTAAAGCACACAAAAGCTCGAGGGAGTTGTCCTGAGGTGTTTCTAGTCGCCACTAAGGTAAGAGACTCAAGTTTTTCCGTTTGATTTTAATCCTGGGGGTTTTTATGAATAGTGACCCATATGAGCTGGGGCTAGAATTAGCCCAAGGTCCTGTAGAGAAACTTGTTGAGAGCTTTGAATAGATGAAGGATTAGCTTTCAGTTTTTGATTCAGATGACTTTGAATCTTGGCTCTGTATATGCCTGTGTGACTTGTGTAGAGTCACTTGTTGATAGTTTTCTGATAGGCTAGAGCCTTGATTGTGTTGTGCTGAGCCCAAAGGGCTAGTTGAACGAGACTTGGAGTGGAACTCAGTCTGTTCTAGTGATAATTGAGGTTAAGGCTGAGGAACTATGCCATGTATGATTGTGTATTGAGTCCAGATGACTCAGAGGCTTGGCTTTCAGCCTTGAGGGAACTTGAATGGTCTGTGAACAGCCTTGTGTGGGGCTGAGTATGACTGAACCTTAGGATAGGGGAATTCTATTATGATATGTTCTGTGAATTGGATGCTTGAGGGCTAATTTTGATATGAGATTTTCATGTGCCTTGATTAGGCTTTGATTCTGAGACTGTTGGTGGCGGGAGCCACAGACCTAGGAAGGAACCGCAGAGTAATCCCTTACCAGGTAAGTTCAGTGTTTCTGGGGGATGAATTCCCGCTTTGGTTGCATACCACACTCCTGGGGAGTGTTGGTCATGATTCATGATGCATGCATTGGCTTTGGCATGGATTGTATTGATTTTATATGCATCTGCATTGGATATATGTGTGCTGTGATTGAGATATCTGTTGGCCAATGGATGAATACCGGCATTGAGGAGCTCTGCCGTGTATTCAGGGCGTTGAGGAGCTCTGCCCATGGCCAATAGATGAATACCAGCATTGAGGAGCTCTGCTAGGTATTCAGGGTGTTGAGGAGCTCCGCCTATGGCATTGAGGAGCTCTGCCATATCTTGGCAGGTACTGACGTTGAGGAGCTCCGTCAGGGCGTTGAGGAGCTTCGCCAGGCATTGAGGAGCTCTGCCACCTGTCATGTGTTGAGATTATGATTATGTTTATGATTCTGATATGTTGAGGGCCAGAGGGCCAGGCCAGTGAGCCTTGTTTGTTATGTTGCCTGTATGTGTGTTGTGGATCTGAGTCAGAGTGGGAATGATTTTCCCAGGGACCCTGAGCTTACTGAGATATGTTATCTCACCCCTTGTGGGGGTTTTCTATGATTTCAGGTGACCTTTCTAGAAGAGAAGATCAGTCTCAGGGCAAGAGGCCCAGCAGAGACTAGGCTGTTGACTGAGAAGCGGCATGGAGAGCTTGAAGGCTCTATTTTGTTCTGTTTTGATGTATAGTTCTGTATACCCTCGAGGAGGGCTGTTATTCTTTTGTATCACCACAGGGTGGTGTGAACACTGATGTATATATGTACAAAACTATCTGAGTTTATGATATGAGACTTTCCCTGAGTATATATATATCTGTTGTACATGTGATAATCTGCCTAAGTCTTGTAGTTATCTGCCTTTATGATGTATGATATAAGAAACTGGATCAGCAGGGGCGTGATAGATGTATGTTCTGTGTGTGAGATGCTTGAGTTTTATGTTTCCATACATAATGTATCAAGAAAAGCGATTATGTGCTTCCGCTGAGCTATATAAATTATATTTTAAACGCTAATATGATATTATTAATGATAACACGTCGGAGGCCTACGGGGTGTTACAACTGATATAAGAATTGTTGAGATTATTTAATAACTTATAAAAGAAAGTGTGGCAGCTCTATATACTAATTAAAATATTATTATTGTGAAGATATTTATTGTAGTAATAATATAATATTATATATCTAGTTTGGATAAAATATTTGTTATATTTGAATTGGTGATCCTTGAAAATGATTTAAATCTTATCATGTTTTATCTTAATATATATTAAAACAAAATAAAATATTAGATAATGTTAATAATTAGATACATCTAGATAATGAAGTAGGAAAAAAAGATAAAGAAGGATTTGGTTAGCCAAATCTATTGACAATATATCTTAAATCATATACTGTTGTACTTATATAAGGATAGACAATTGCCTACTTGCCTTTTCCTAGAAATTTATAGATGGTCTCTCAGAAAATAGAAAATTGGTAGAGAACATAGAATTGAGAAGAAAAAATAAATCTTGTTGACCCACTAAATAGAGAATAATAATAGGTAAAGAAGGAGAATTATTTTGTTTTAAGAGGTGAGTAAAATAATCTTTTTTTCTAAACTTCCATGATATAGGTTTTTGAAAATGTGTCTTCTTAAGTTTATCAATTATAAATCAATAAATTGATACTTTGATCCTTATGTGAATTAATTCTTGGGAGTACAAATATTTAGATTTCGTAGTATTCTTGTGTAAAATTATTTAAGTGTATAATATAATACAAACATGTAGCTTTTACTATACATGTAGTTTTATTTAATTAAAAAAAAGATCTTGCAATGTACAAATCTTCATTAGCTGCATATTAAATTTTGGAATTTATTTGAAATATATTTATGAATTGGGTGTTTGGGTTTTGTGTGTAGCTATCATATATATGAACTAAAATATTTTTTGATATATGTGTCTATGTTTTTGTTTCGTAGTTAATTATTAATTGGCTTTTACGATGTTATGATTTGTTGTATGATCTTATGAATTGTTATCATATGCATGGAAATAAGGAATTTATTTGGTAGTTATCTTGAATGATATTTTGTAATTATGTGTGATTTGGTTATCACCTTGGAGGGATGATCATATACATTTTATTTTGATAATAAGATGATAGGTACCTCCATCGGGGATGAGGATGAGATTTATAGTACCTCCATGTGGGATGGGGAAGAGATTTGACAAATCTCCATCTTGGATGAGAAGATCTATGATGGGAAGGCAGTGGGACGTCATTGCATTGATATGAACTCATAGATCCTTTGAAGAATCTGATATATGCACTGGTTTTGGAAAACAAAGAGTTGAGTCTAGTGATTATGGGACTCACTGAGTATGTTTGTTATATTTGTTTGTTCAAGAATTGAATGCAATGAAGTATTCATGTATGTTTACTAGAGTATTCTTTCATTGTATGAATAGCTTGTGATTGTTGTATAACTACGTATCTATTATTTTTAATTTAATTTTGCGTATACCATGGTTGGATTTTTCTGATTATCGCACAGACTAAGAACAACACTATTTGCAAACTTTTTTAGAACTTGTTTTACTCACTGAGATTATTATTGATAGGGATAAATGTGTATGCCCAAGATCCAATTTATTGTTTTATTAAATTATTAATTTGACAAGTCCTTTATTACAATTAGAGACTTATTATTATCATAGAGATTATGATAATGAGAAACAAGTCCTTTGTAATTTTAATCTAAATTGTTCTTGATTGTAAGATTATTGTGATTAGGACATCAATAATTCGGATAAATCAATATATATGTAACGGTTTTATTGGATAAAGATTAATATATGATGTATATGCATAGAAATATGATTAATGATTAATCAAGAAGAAAATCGTCAACTCTGGGTAATGAGTTTGAGCTCTGTGATAGAATTAAGACATTGATTGGGCAGGACAATTAAATGAAAGAAGAAAAGAGTTTCTTAAGTTATTCATTGATTAAATATAATGTGTTAACTTATTAGCATTTGATGATAATACTATATTCTAGAGTTAACCTTGAGTTGTAAATAGGCATGGCAACTTGACCCGCACCCGTGGGCATCCGTCCGAACCCGCCCCGATGTCAACAGGGAAAAACCAAGTTGACCGGTTTCGGGTTCGGGTTCGATTTTTCCCCGCCTGCTGAATTCAGGGGCGGGGGCGGTTTTGGTAATGCTGATAACCGCCCCGTCCCCGCCATGCTATATTTAATTATTTACAAAAATACTTTTATATATATGAAATACCTTGGGATAAAGGCTTAATTTTATTCAAGAATTAGGAGTATAACTAATTTTATTTTCCAGCAATAAACATCTAATGTTGAAATTTTATTGTAATTACATACATTTGAGACTTAGTGCGATCAAATTTTATGTTATAATTGTTGTTTAAAATTAATTTTTTAATAATAATTTTTAAGTGTTCGGGGGCGGGGCGGGGGCGGGGAAAACCGACCCCCGTCCGGGGCGGGGGCGGGGCCAATTTTTAGCCCCGCCGGTTTTTGGGGGCGGGGGCGGGGGTGGTATAAGTAAAAACCGCCCCCGACCCGCCCCGTTGCCATGCCTAGTTGTAAATGATGGAAGGAAATTTTGCATAATTCTTCTATTCGTTCTTGAAGGTAAAAGATGTTACTTCATGTTATTCGGATGTTAAGGAGTGTTACTAGATGCCTACCTTGATTAGTAAATTAATTATGATTAATTTACTGCCAGTATATCATTGAACCTACATGTCACACACAAATGAGTGTTCCAATATTTGCAAAAGAAAATAATTTGATAATTAAATTAGAGATTTTAATTTAATCAAATAAATATTTTCATGAAATTTATTATATTCTTTGCTCGTACCAATAATATAATTAATATGAACAAAGAGTATTATTTTATAAATGTGGAAGTTGTCCATAAAATAAGAACAAGATTTTATTGCTACATATTAGATCAGATCATGTGATTAGTTATAGTAATTAGTCATGTGATTATTTGGGAATTATATTTTCCTTATATAAGGAAGCTTCTTAAGATAAAAAGATATGAGATAATTTTTATTTTCAAATAAAGATAAAGATATATGAAATTATTTTAAATAAATTCTCTCCTTTTTGAAAAAGGCCAAAATCATATCTTTAACATTATAAATTGAAGCATCTACTTGAGAGCAAAGTGTATCAACCACAAACTAGAAAACCTCAAGCCTAGTTTTTAGACCTGAAAAGTAGAAAGAATGTTTGCTTTTTAGAGTTTCATTCTTCAAAGAGTTAATGGCAAATATTGATCTTGGTGTGAATACATGTAGAGTCTTCATGTTATTGAAGAAAAATTTTGTTGTTTCAAGAACGCGCATTTGGGTACACAAATATACTTTTCTCTATTTATTATTGTTGTATATTTTTGAATGCAAATAGATCCTAATTTTTACTGCAAGTGTTGGGAATACTTCTATGTAACTATCAATTGGTATCAGAGCCATGAGTCTTTTGTATTTAAAATTATACTATGATTGGATCCACTTAAAGAAATAATGAAACAAAATTGATTGGATCCAATTATATCAATTAGTCGTTACCTAAGAATTGTTCTCATGCATAAGATGTTTATTATGCTAATTAATTATGAGAATCAAGTTACATATGATCTTCTAGTAAGTTTATGTGCATATATGCTTTAGAAGTAGTAACTTAGTTGTCAAATAAAGTTTCTACAAAATCAGTATCTACAACTCAATACGTGATATGGAAAGGGCTAGAATGTGAAATACAACAAATCTATACCTTCCTTCTGACGATATCCCTTGCCAACAATGCGAGCTTAATAGGTCTCAACCTTCCTATTTGCTCTAATCCTTTTCTTGTAAACCCTTTTACAACCAATTGGTTTTATATCCTTTGAAGCTTCAACTAAAGTCCATACTTTGTTGATCTTCATTGATTCCGTTTCGGATTCCATAGCTTCTTGTCATTTCTTACAATCCAAGCTTCGCATAACCTTTTTATAGCTTTTTGGATCATTATCATCATCATGATAAACCTCATTTGATGTGTCATCTAGGACCATCAAGTTTAATCTATCAAGTGCACGGTGCACTCGAGTAGACTTTCTAGAAGGCTCATGCATTGGGTTCATAGGTTGCTGAATTGGCTCTAAGATTGGTCCATTAACCTGATATTGAACTATAGTTGGCTCTTGAACCACAATTGTTGGAGGTGATGACCTTTGTGATAACTTTAGAACATTAAAGAAAATTATCTCAGTTTCCATCTCATAGTCCTGAGTTGTTTCATTGGTTAATTGAGTTTCACCAAGCTCAATTTCTTTACCATGACTTCCTCCTATAAGGAATTTCCTTTCTAAAAATATAGCTCCTCTTGCCACAAACATTTTATGGTCAGAAGGTTGGTGTAAACAATATCCCATAATTTTTTTGGGATACTCAATGAATCTACATTTCTCAACCAATTTTGTTTCAATATTTCTTAACGTGGAAAATTCCTTAAAACTATGAATGAGCCACTCGATTGTCAAGTCACTTCTCAAACATATTCTAAGATAGAATATATCAAATATAAGACAGAATGTATCACATATACTGTGAAATAAAAAAAAATCACACCAAATAAGTACCTGGTTGTCAAGTCAATCCTATTGGTATCTACAAATTAAATTTAATATTTCAAAATTCACATCGCATCCTATATTAATTAATTATAAGTCCCCTGGTTGTCAACTCATTCCTTATTATTAAATAAATAAATAACTTGCATCACATGTTTTTATTTTAAGCTACAAGTCTCCTTATTGTGGTCATGCCTTGTAATAAAAATAATTTTCGTCACATGCCCCATTTATTTTCAAATTAAAAGTCTCTTATTAGTGAAGTCGTTCCTTGTAATAAAATAAATCACAATGGTTTGCATCATATGCTCCAATTTATTTTTTAGAATCATAAGTTCCTTGATATTTAGGTCGTTCCTAGTAATTAAGCAATTTAATATATAAAATAAATTAGATAATATATCACCATATAATAAAACACATATCACCATAGGTATTGTCGTAGAGACTATAAAAAACATGTGGAGAAATAAAATTTTACTCCTAAAATAAGATAGAACTTGAATTAAATCATTTTAATTCGAAATCTTATTTCTATATTAGTTGTTTGGAAAAGAATTAATTTCTGTTGTCAACTTCTTTGACAAGTGAAATCAAGAAGAAAAATTGTGCTTCTCTTCTAAGAGAATAACAAGAGCATATATAACTATGTGTTTTTTCAATGTGCAGTCTAAGGCTCTTCTTATAGCACACATTAGGAAACTTCTTCTCCTAACAAGTAAAAAAAAAAAAACACTCATTGTGCATCCTCTCTCTTTGTTTCTAACAAATAGCTATTTAAAATTTTAAACCCATATGTCTTTTGTTTTTATATGCTATGCATATTAATTTAAAACAAAATCCGTTTTTGTTTCTATATGCTAGCTATTAGCATATTTAAATTTAAAACAAAATTTCTTTTTGTTTGTTTTTATATGCTAGATATGAGCATATTTAAATTTAAAATAAAATCCTTTTTCTTATTTCTATGTATCACCTATTAACATATTTAAAAACAAAATCTTTTTTGTTTCTAATCAATAAATCAAATATCTCCATAAAAAATATAATCAAAATAATATATCATATGGTCGATATAATATCACATATTATTAACTTTTATCACAATAATTAAAATCTTGGTACAATCCTATAAATTATATACTATAATATATCTCTATAGATTGCAATCATATAATATATCCAATATATTATATGTATAATAATATAATAAAAATTTTGCATATATTATCAATATAATATAATAACAATTATAAAAAGAAATCATCACTCAAAATTGACACATATCAATAGATGTGATATTTTACAAATCAATACCAATAACGAATTACTTATCAATTTAAATATTTTTTTCAAATATAAAATATATATCCACATAACAAAACAAAAACATATGTGAGATATTAATTTCAGAATTTCTAAACATCTAAATATATCACAATATATAAATGTATATTTTGTGAGCTATTTCATAATGAAAAGTGTCAAGCCTAATAATTCTATAAATTATACAAAATATAATTTCACTTAAAATGAATGAACTCAATAACATTTAATCGAACAAGTTTTCATGATTTCAACATTTGATATACTCAATTATACCAAAGTCATCAATTTACATAGCAATGTTGAAGACAATAGTTTTCATCTTCAGATTTACTAAAAACATGTTACATCTAATAAAGATTACCTTAACATTTTATAATTCACATATTTATTCTATATTTGTATAACCTTTCAATACATGAAAGTGAAAATTAATATACTATTATATATCCAATACATAATAAACAAATATATATCTCAATACATTACATGTACACCAAATTCAATATCACACGGTGATTATGATATATTATTTTTTACTTTCGTTGCAATCACCATATATTATACAAAATATAATATAATAGTAATCTAAACTATATATTAGAATCTTGATTCACATGTCAATTATACAAAACTAATTATTAAGCATAATCCAACAATTGAATATAGGTTTTAGATTTAACAAATCAAGTCAAAGATATTTCAACAAGTTTATATCACAATATAATACATTCACGATTTCAATCTAAAAAAAAATCTACAACCATTGTAGTACAATTTAATAAAACACATTTATGATTATTCACAATGAAGTCAATAAAAGGTTTTTTAACCAAAAAAAAAAAAATAACACGCACGGTGGTTCACATTTGGATACGACTTTCTTTTCAAAATATTCTAAAAATAAGAGATATCACATATCTAATAATCCAATATGATGACTTTGCATCTCAACATGTTTCAAATTCATAAAAACATATATTTTCACAACAATTGCAATATGCTCAATGACATCCAGAAAAAACATATTCACTTTTAGAAGAAGAAGAAAAATTCCATATTATAATTTTAAATACAAAATACCCATGGCTTTGATATCAATTGATAGTTACATAGAAGTGTTCTCAACACTTTTAGCAAAAATTAGGATCTATTTTGCATTCAAAAATATACAACAATAATAAATAGAGAAAATAGATTTGTGTATCCAGATGCGCATTCTTGAAGCAAAAATTTTTCTTCAATAGTGTGAAGACTCAACATGTATCCACACCGAGACCAATCTTTGCTATCAACTCTTTGATAAATGGAACTCTAAAGAGCAAATCTTATTTCTACTTTTCAGGTCTAAAAACTAGGCTTGAGGTTTTCTAGTTTGTGTATGATACACTTTGCTCTCACATAGATGCTTCTATTTATAATGTTAAAGATATGAATTTCGTCCTTTTTCAAAAAGGAGATAATTTATTTAAAATAATTTCATATCTTTATATTTGAAAATTAAAACTATCTCATATCTTTTTATCTTAAGAAGCTTCCTTATATAAGGCAAAGATAATTGCCAAATAATCACATGATTAATTACTATAAGTAATCACATGATTTGATCCTGATATTAGCAATTGAATCTTATTTTTATTTTATGGACAACTTCCGCATTTATAAAATAATACTTTTGTTCATATTAATTATATTCTTGGTGCTAACAAAGAATAAAATAATATTTTACTAAAATATTTATTTGATTAAATTAAATTCTCTAATTTAATAATCAAATGAATTATTTTCTTTTGCAAAGATTGGAACACTCATTTGTGTGTAACCCTGTGGATTCAACACTAAATTGATAGTAATTAATTATAATTAATTTATAAATCAAGTTAGGTGTCTAGTAACACTCCTTAACGTTAAGATAGCATGAAGTATATTTTACCTTCAAGAACCAATAGAAGAATAATGTAATATTTTCTTCCATCATTTACAACTCAAGGTTAACTCTAGAGTATAGTATTACTGTCAAACTCTAATAAGTTAACACATTATGTTTAATCAATGAGTATATTTTCAATGATGACATATGCATATACATAATCTATATATGAAATTTAATAAATGAGATATATTTATCTCTATCCAATAAAGACCATTACATATATATGGATCTATCTAGATTATTAATGTCCAATTCACAATAATTCTACGATCGAGAATAATTTAGATTAAAATTATAAAGGACTTATTTCTCATTATCATAATCTCTCATGATAACAAGTCTCTAATTTTAACGAAGGACTTATCAAATTAACAATTTAATAAAACAATAAATATGATAATAAAATAAGGAACAATTCTTTACTAAAATTGATAACATGATGGATTGGATCTTGCGCATACATATTTACAAATCTTTACCCCAGGTTGGATTTTTGTTGAAAGGGATACATAACCCAAAATAAATAAAAAAATCACTATTTTACAAGCATGATAAGTGTCATATTTTAGTTATTTTCGGGATTATAATGCCACTTATCTTTGGATTTCAGTAGTTTTTGTATAAACTTCCCTTAATTCTAGTTGTTTTATATTTTGTACATTTATAAATGTTGTTTAAATTTGGAAGATTCTTCCATGCAATTCTGATATTTCGATAGGTATTTGTTGGATCTAGAAACCAAGCCACGATGAAGGGCAAAAGGGTCAACTTTACAAAATTCTAGAGTGCAATTCGCCCAGGCTAGCAATCAGCTTGCATGGGCTAATGAGATTACTTATACCTGAAATAATCAACTCGTCTGGGCGAGCTACCTTACTTCAGCCATAAGTAACCAATTCGTCTGGGCGAGTACAGCTCGCCTGGACGAGTTGGTCTGGCCCTTCTTGCACCGTTTGCTTTAAAAAGCCATGCAAATGGAGGATTTGGAAGGTCCAATAGTCCAAAAGTATAGGAGAACGAAGACACCAATGGAAGAAGCAAAGCAAGGTGAGGGAAGAAAGAAAAAGGTGGAACTGAGCTGCAGAGAAGTGATCGTGGATCGCATCCTTCATCATTTCTTTTGTTGATCTTGTGCTCTACACAATGATCGACTAGTTTCTCCAAAGGTTTTGATGTAATCTTCGTATCCTTATGTATCTCTTTTGATATTTGATATATATATATATATATATATATATATATATGAATCTTTTCTACTCATTATTGGTGATTTCATTATCTTCGTAATGCTTGATTACTAATTTCATGAAATTGGATTCTAAGTTTGACTGGAAAGTGCTCTTAGAATTTGAACTGAATGATTTTACTCTTTACGTTACGTTGTTAGGAATAGAGCATAACGTTTTGATTGCAAATAGCACGAGATTATGATTGTAATGCTAGGTTATTTACTTCATATGCAAGGGATCGATATTCGGTAAATCCTTAGGATTTTCGAATGCGAGGGGATCGATTTGGGGTAAATTAATGTGTGCATCAATATTAATTGGTTACTGAGGGTATGAATGATGAAACCCAATCCTACATTTCTCTTGAATTAATCAAATTCTTTTTAATTGTTTTCATAATTTTTCGTATTTTCGACGCACTAAATCTGTTATTTATGTATTTTTGTTAATTATGTAATTTTGTTATTTTCATAAACCCATGATATTCCGATCAACTTTATTGTACATAACTATTAACTGTTAGTTTTATCTAAAAAAACTGAGTAGCTCAAGTCTATGTGGAGACGATCTCTATAAATTTTGTAACCTGCGACAACATTGGTATGCTTGTCAATAGTCTAACAAGTTTTTAGCTCCATTGCTGGGGACTTGAGTCGCTCACTCAGTTCTTTCAGATTTAACTTTCAGTTGAGTATGACAATTTTCCTAACTGTCATTATTTATTTTATTTTGATTTTGTATAAATCTCTCGTTATATTTTATTTTCACTAACCTCGGTACTTACAGGCTATTGTAGTTTGTTCATTTTCCTTTATGTGAGGTAAATTTCCTATAGATAAATCTCTATTTGATCCTAAAATTACTATAATAACCCTAAGTCCCAGCGCATACGGCGCGAGTTCTGAGCGTGAATGGCGCTGGATTCTGCAGAATCCTTCTGCAGAACTATGGCACTCCTGGCACCAGGTTGGCGCTCTTGGCACCATAGTCTCCGAAGTTCCGCTCTCTTGGCGCAGGAGTGGCACTCCCAGTGCCAAAGGTCCTGGTGGTTGACGCCTGGGGCGCCAGGCTGGCGCAGGTGGCGCCAGACTACCCAGAAGACCTGTTCTTCTTTCCAGTTGGCGCGAGTGGCGCCATTGTGGCGCGGTCAGTGCCAGAGTCTATGGATATTGGCGCTCTTGGCGCGGGTTCTGGTGCTGGAGGCGCCATAGTCCCTGGATGATGGCGCTCTTGGCGCGGGAGTTGGCGCTCTTGGCGCCAGAGGTTCTGGAGGTTGGCGCTCTGGGCGCGGGGTTGGCACAGATGGCGCCGTGGTCACTTGCAACTGGCGCGATTAGCGTGGCAGCTCTGACAGGACCACTATAAAAGGCTGGGGTCACGATTTTGGGAGAGAAAACATTTCCTTCTTCTTCCTCCAGCACCCCACCTCCATTGTTGAAGCTCCAAGCTTCATTCCTTCCCTATTGTTCACCAAAAACGCTTCCGTAAACACCATTCATGATGGGAATCACTTGTAGAGCTTGAATCCTTCCTCATTTCTCCTTGAAAAACCCCAAATCAAAGAATCTCTTTCTCAAGGGAAGTTCGTAGAACTCGAGTTTAGCGAGGAACGACGGTGATTCGTGGTTACCCAAGCTAGGGTGAGTCATCCTTGGGCCTTCCTTGCCATCTTTGAGTTAAGAAATTCGAGATTCACCGCTTGATTTGTGAGTTGGGGTTTTGGGTGAATAGTGACCCACTTGTGATAAAGCTAGTATTAGCCTTGGGTCCTTTGGAAACATGTGTTTAGAATGTTATAAGGATGTAGGATTAGCTCTCAATTGTGAGTTTGGTGATCTTTGATTTCTTGGTTCTATGTGATGCATGTATAGTGATATGCTGAGTTGTTTGGCTATGTTTTGACATGCAAGAGCCTTGCTGTGTGGCATTGATGGCCTTGGGAGGCTATTGGAACGGTGTTTGTGTGTGAAAGAACCGTTCAAGCCATGTGTGAGCCATTGAGCCTTGGGCTTAAGTAGAGCTTTAAGCTCTTGAAGTTGGCTTGCATTGAGTCTTGTGATGACTCAAGTGTCGTGTGGACATGAGGTAGACCACCGAGGGTCTATGATATGGCTTTGAGTGTTGAGCCTTGATGAACCTTAGGTTAGACGACCTTGCGGTTTTGGAAAGGATTGTGATTCCTTTCATTGAAGCGGTTGAGAACCGTGTTATGCTTGTATGCCTTGTATGGCTGTGTGGATGTTTGATACATGTTTGTATGCCTTGTTTAGGGCGTGACACCGCGGGTGTCAGTGGCGTAGGCCACGGAGCAAGGGAAGAACCGCAGAGCTCGGCTTTTCCAGGTAAGTTCTTGGTCCCTTGGGGGTGTTTCCCACTTGCTTGTGCTCCACCATACTCCGAGGGAGTAGTGGTTACATTCATGATACATGATTATTGGTTGTTGCATACTCATGATGATATATGCTTGTATCTGTGCTTGAGACATGTATGAAGCCTGTTAGATATATATGGACCTCCCTAGGAGTAGAGCGCACCTCCTAGTTTGGTTTGCTCACGGTTGGTTGGATCCAGGGGTGATGATGATCCCCTAAGACCAAGAGATAGGTGTGTCCCGTCGCGGTTGATTGCCTATTCTCGGAGGTACCATATACGTGCGTCCATGAGTAAGGGGTAGCTCCCGATGGGATGGCACGGGTGTGAATTCCGGTTTCACACTGAGGTCGGCGTTGACTCGGTCCGCCGTACATAGAGCTAGATAGCTTGCTTGTGTTGTTATGAGGGCCGGGAGGCCAGTTTGTTGTTATACCCTGATGACTTGTGTCATGGTGAGTGGGCCAGGGTGGAGGAGATGCCTCCAAGGACCCTGAGCTTACTGAGATGTTTATCTCACCCCGTGTGGGGCTTATGTTATTTCAGGTGATGCTTCTATTAGAGAGGAGCGGTCTCAGGACGGGAGGCCCCAGTAGAGACGGTACCTGCTTGGCTGTGAGGCAGCAATGGAGAGCTTGGAGCTCGGCTCAGCTTTTGGTGTTTTGTACCCCTGTAGAGGGAAGACATGTGTGTGCACATGTAGTCTTTGTTTTTGTACATGTTTATGTATGTATGCCCTCGTGTGAGGAAGGATCCTTGGGATCAAAAGCACTCGGATGCTTATTCTTTTGTATAGACACTTCGAGTGTCAGTTGATGTTTTGTACATAACCAGTTCTGTTATGTAATCATGTTTCCTCCTGTCTATATCTTTGAGATATTTATGTTATCTGCCTATGGTTATGGTTGTATGATCTGGATTAGCAGAGGCTTATCTTATGCTTCTGATGAGATGTTTGATATCCCATACATAATGTAATCAAGAAATATGATTTTGTTTTATGCTTCCGCAAAAGTTTTTAATTAATGTGATTAAGCGCTAATCTGATAATAATCATAATATTAATACACTGGGTGCATACGGAGTGTTACAATTACCAAGACTGGAAGGAAGAACAAGAAGAAAAAGAAACAAGAAGCCAATAAGCCAATAAGTCATCGGGTGAAACTTCTTCTATTGATTCTCCTTCACCAAAAAAGCCACCTGTAATTGATATTATGGCTAATAAAGGTGGAGAAGGAAATATGCCACCAAGGATGACTCTTGGTGACTATGCTTATCAACAAGGACCAAAGCATTATAACAACATAGTCATTCCTCCTTTCAGTAACAAGGTTCTGGAATTAAAGATAGCATTGCTCACTTTGATTAGCTCATGGAGCTATGCAGTACCATGAGAGCTTCTGATGAAGATGTTGAAGCTGTCTATCTCATAGATTTTTCGTTCTCCTTGATAGGTAAGGCAAAGACATGTCTCCAATCACATCCAAACAAAAGTCTCAACACTTCGGAAGAAGTGGAGGAAAAATTCATTGCGAGATTCTATCCTCCATCCATATTCATTAGTGCAAAATCAGTGATTGCTACTTTTTTCCAAGGATCTGATGAACCTCTCAGTGAGACATGGGATAAATTCAAATATTTATTGCAGAGGTGCCTAAACCATAATATTGATGATGCTGCACAACTACATATTTTCTACAGTGGTTTGATACCTCAGACAAAGATGATTCTTGATGCCTCAGCTGGAGGTACTATGATGTCAAAGAGCCAGGAGGAAGCACTTGTAATCATTGACTCCATAGCAGTCAATGATTATTAGAGTCACCATGATAGGTCTCCAGTTCAAAGGAAAGGTATAATGGAGCTAAATTTTCAGAATGCAATTCTAGCTCAGAATAAACAGTTGACTCATCAAATATAGGCCTTAATAAAACAGATAGGCCAACTTCCTCAACAATTTCAGCAAGGTGGATCACAAAACATGCACCAATCTCATCAAGTTCAACAAGCTCTAAGATGTGATTTATGTGGTGGTGACCATCAGAATAGCCACTGTCCAGCACCTGGTGATTGCCAACAAGAAGAGGAGGCTCATTAATTGCAAAATCAAACCAGACCTCAACAGAACTTTCAAAGAAATTACCAAGGCTATAGAGGTGGTCCAGGTTCAAATGAATCTTATGGTTGGAGACAACAAAATAATAATACATATACTGGTCCCACCAACTCTTTTTTTGTAGGTCCCACTAATAACTCTTATGCAAGTCCTTCAAATATGGGTTCACAACAAGAAACAAGCTTAGCCTGGTAGAATGTAAAAAATGGAAGATACTCTAACTCAATTTATGCAAATGTCCATCACAAATCAGAAGAACATCGATGCTTCCATTAAATGTAACACCCTCATATTTCAATATATATGTGCATTTTCTTATAAATATGCACTCCTAGACAAATGACATAAATACCCTTGGATATTTTTGAAAATGACCAAAATGCCCCTGAACATTTGTACAAATGACCAAAATACCCTTTTAGCTCTGATAAGGTCATACAGCCTCAGTAAGGTCATGGGAACCTGATAAAAGTATAGTATGCTCCTAAATAGGGAATTATTGACATTCCTAGTAAAGAAAAACCATGAAATGAAATTTTTAGAAATTCTGAAAGATATTTCAAAAAGAATTGAATATAAATTAATCCAAGTTTCATAAAAACACAGAAATAGGATAGATACAATCTATAGAATTTTTTTTTTTTTGATTATAAGATCAATACACTTCTTTAACAAGTTAGGTTAGTAATTTTATTAATTAAAAGCAAATGGGCCAATAAGAATTTAGTTAAAGCCATGGAAAAATTGAATAACATCTTAGGAATGTTACTAAGACTTAAGTTAGTCTTTAAATAATTTTAGAATGTTTATTCATAAGAAAGCATTTGGAATTAAGCATTCACAAATAATAGAAGCACTTTTATTCAAGATATATTAGTAGGTGGTAAAAAATAAAGCAAGAAAAATTCCTAGGATAAGCTAGTCTACGGTTTGGAGAAGAAAATTAGCCAAGAGTGCTTCCAAAACACTAGAGGACCGTATGGTATCCAAATCAAGAGAAAAGCTTGAAAAAAAGTCAAAGAATGAGGCAATTGGTTGGAAGAAAAATCAAAACACTTATGATTGGTTCATTTGGAAAAAAGGAAGTCAAAAGGAGTCAACATAGCTTAAGATGTGGTCTTAACTAGTAAATAACCCAAGAAGACTCTCTTAGACTTGAAAGGCACGGTGCAAATTAGAACCAAGTAGAAAAGCTTTAGGAAAGGACAAAGCATGATGACATGGAATGTTGAAAAGTCCAAACTCATTCTAATTGGTTCATGCATAAGATATTTAA
>PYAF01002134.1:55497-71772 GCA_007407185.1 Glycine tomentella
ACATAGCTTAAGATGTGGTCTTAACTAGTAAATAACCCAAGAAGACTCTCTTAGACTTGAAAGGCACGGTGCAAATTAGAACCAAGTAGAAAAGCTTTAGGAAAGGACAAAGCATGATGACATGGAATGTTGAAAAGTCCAAACTCATTCTAATTGGTTCATGCATAAGATATTTAAGACATACAAAGTGTAGCCAACCATAGGAACCAAAAATCAAATAGAATTGTCCACACAAATGAAAGTGGCACGTGAAGATGGATGTAGAAGCATGAAGCCGGTGGAAAACTCAAGAATAAGGGCACTTGGAAGTAAGCCATTAGCTAGCCAATAAGAGAAAAGCATATGTAAAGAAGCCATGATGACTTAAGGTGGATATTTGTAGATTTTTGTTAAAACAAAAGGTAATATCCTTCTACAAAACCAAGTGGGACCGTGAAGCTTTGGCTGAAGAAAAAGGAAGAGAGAACGTACACTTCATCTAGCCTTTTCACTTTGTCCTTGTCAAAGAAAATTCAAAACACTTTCACAACAAAAACCACAAACCCGTGCCATACTCCCTTGGTATTCCTTTTACTTTAACCTTTCTATCTTAACCTTTCTATCATTTTCAAGTTAAACCTTATACCCTACATCCATTTCACTTAATTAAAAAGTAAAACAAAAGCCTACACTTGGAGTAGTTCACATGGAAAAAGCTAGGAGTGCCTAGGACAAGTTGCTAAATTCCAACCCAAGGAAGCAAAGGTATGGGAAGTATTTGATACACATGGCTTAGATAATTGATTAGGTTATGTTACCATTTATTTCTATAAGATTTAAGCTATGTTATCCTTTATTCTTTTAAGACCTAAAACTTTGTATATCATGTGTTTGTTTAAATGCCTCAATGAATTAAAAAGGGTACAAAGATGATTAGTTGGATAAGTAACTTTACATGATTTAAAGAATAATTACTTTGAATCTAATCTAGTAATAAAGTGATTAAGTAACCTTAGTTAACTTGAAGAATAATTAATTTGAAACTAGTCTAATAAGAAATTGACTAATTAATCTAACTGTTTAACTATATATACTTGCTTTACTAAGGTTGTGTAATATTGTATGTTACCTTATGTTGGTGTACTTGTCGTATGTCACTTTATTGATGTTGAGGTGTGTTACTTTATTTACTTGATGTTGAACCATGGGCTGTCTTAAAGTTTGTATGTTATATTGTTAAAGATGTTCTATGGAAAGTTGTGGGATGTCTATGGTGTATCTTATTAAGATGGCTTCCCTAAAGAAAATTATGGTGCACTTATACCTTTTATATTAAATTGGTCATGATGGGTGAATAAAGATTGTGGTGCCAAAGTTATGAGAATTTGAGAAATAAAGTAATGGTAAAGAGTAACTGAAAAATAAAATGAAACCATTACATGCATCATTTGCAATTGACCCCTCAGAGTGGAGGGAGGTTTCACTAGAGTGGGTGAAACTATTCTGATTGTGGTACCCTTTAATCCCTCAGAGTGGAGGGAGGTTTCACTAGAGTGGGTGAAACTCTTTGACTATAACCCCTCAGAGTGGAGGGAGGTTTCACTAGAGTGGATGAAACTGTCTTGATTATGGTACCCTGTGGTGATAATCTGAGATCTCAGTCATGCATCATTTAACCAAGAAATCATGCATCATTCATTATGCATTTGTTTTATGACTATTATGTTGTTTCTGTTGTTTATCTAACCATGTTTATCATATACTTACCCTATTTGTGTCTGTGGTTTGACACCTGTGATGACCCCAATACATTTGGGCGAGCAGAGGAACAGTAAGCTATGGAAATCATTGAGGAAGAATGGATGAAGAAGATGGATGTATCTTGTGCTATGATTTTGATTTTCTGTTTATCTGTATTTGGTGCTGCGCTGTTTGTATTAAACTGTTGTATTTTATTTTGTGACAAACTATTTGGGACTATACTTGGACTATATATTAAATTGTGTGTGGACTTTGTGTTTTGATAAATTGCGAACGCGTTAGAATAAATAACTTATTATGTATATTAGTTTTACCTAAACGAATTTCGTAGAAAAAATTTCCGTAAATTAAAAGCGTAATAGGTTAAATACGAAAATAAAAGGAAGTCGTTATATTAAAAAAACTTGAAGTTCAGGTTGGACAACTTGCAAACCAAGTGTTTGAGCATGGAGGTGGATCTTTTTCAGCAAACACACAAGTCAACCCAAAGGAACAATGCAAGGTAATTACAACAAGGGGATTGTGGTTGGTTTGAAGGATGATGGTGAGAAAAAGAAAAATGAAGGAGTTGTAGAAAAAAAATGATGAAAAGGAAGGAATTGAAAAAGAAAAAGAGAAAAATGATGAAGTGGTGACTAAAGAAGAAGTGGAAGAGAAAGTGGTAAGTGAAGAGGAGAAGCAGAAATCAAAGAAACAAGAAAATGACAAAGGCAAAGTTGTACTAAACCCTACACCAGTTCAGCATATGCCTTATCCACATGCTCCGTCAAAGAAAACTAAGGAAAGGCAGTACAAGTGTTTCTTAGATATTTCAAACAGCTGCAGATTAACATTCCTTTTTTTCTGAGGCATTGGAGCAGATGCCAACATATGCTAAATTCATGAAGTATTTGCTTACAAAGAAAAAAAGATATATGGATGATGAGACAATAGAGTTGGATGTAGGTTGTAGTGCAATTATTCAAAAATCCATTCCAGAGAAATCTAGAGATCCCGATAGTTTCACAATTCCTGTGACTATTGGGAGATTATCAGTGGGAAAGGCACTTCTTGATTTAGGTGCAAGAATCAACCTCATACCCTTGTCCATGGTCAAGCGAATAGGAGAACTAACTAGGATGGCTTTGCAGCTAGTTGATAGAACTATTAAGCATCCTTATGGCATTATTGAAGATGTATTGGTGAAAGTTGACAAATTTTTCTTTCTAGTCGACTTTGTAGTGATGGATATGGATGAGGATAGTGAAGTTCCATTGATTCTTGGTAGACCTTCCATGAAGACTACTAAGGTTTTGATTGATGTTGATGAAGGAAAACTCAATTTTAGGGTGCAAGATGATGAAGTGCAATTTAATGTCCTTGAAGCCATGAAGCACCCTAAAGATAAGAGAGAGTGTTTTAGAGTGGATATCCTAGATGAGGTGATTTTTTACTCCAAGAGGTTGATTCAAAGAGAATATGGTTTAGAGAAAGTATTGCCTAAAGCAATTAAGGACAAGAGTGAATGTGAAGATAAGGAGAGTTCAAATTGTCTTCAACAGCTAGATGCTTGCAAGGAAATTCCTTATCACCAATCTCTTTGAAGAATTGAAAGAAGAGAAGAAGAATGAAGAATCAAAGATGGAGTTGAAGGCATTACCTCCACATTTGAAATATGTTTTTCTTGCAGGTGACTCACAGAAAGCAATTATCATTAATGTAAATCTTTCAAAAGAAGAAGAAAAAAACTAGTGAAAATTTTGTAGGAGAACAAAGAAGCCATTGGATGGACCTTATCAGACCTCGCAAGTATTAGTCCTTCTTATTGTATGCATAGAATTTTAATGGAAGAAGATTATAAACCTATAGCTCAGCCATAGAGACGTCTCAATCCAACCATGAAGGAAGTTGTCAGAAAGGAGGTAGTCAAGCTATTGGAGGTTGGAATGATATATTTTATCTTAGATAGCCAGTGGGTAAGCCCTGTACAAGTAGTTCCAGGTGGTATAACTGTTGTAAAGAATGATAAAAATGAACTTATTCCAATTCATACAGTTACGGGCTGGAGGATGTGTATTGATTATAGGAAGCTTAATAAAGCCACCAGAAAGGATCATTTTCCATTACCATTCATGGACCAGATGCTGGAGAGACTAGCAGGCCAACAATTCTACTATTTTCTTGATGGGTACTCAGGATATAATCAAATCAATGTTATTCTTGAAGACCAAGAGAAGACAACTTTTAATTGTCCCTTCGGTGTTTTTGCTTACAGGAATATGCCTTTCGGTCTTTGTAATGCTCCTGCTACATTTCAACGATGTATGCTGGCTATTTTCTTTGATCTCATTAAGAAGAATATTGAAGTATTCATGGATGATTTCTCTGTCTTTGGCTCTTCTTATGATTTATGTCTTTCTAATCTTGACACTATATTTAAGCGGTGTGTTGAAACAAATCTTGTGCTCAATTGGGAGAAATGCCACTTTATGGTAACTGAAGGTATCGTATTGGGTCACAAGATCTTTGTTCATGGCATTGAAGTTGACAAAGCCAAGGTGGATGTCATTGAAAAATTGTCTCCACCAACAAATGTCAAAGGCATCAAAAGCTTTCTAGGACATGTTGGGTTTTATAGGCATTTCATCAAGGATTTTTCTAAGATTGCCAAACCTTTGAGAAATCTCTTAAATAAAGAAGTTTCATTTCATTTTGATGATTTGTGTTTAAAAGCTTTTGATACTTTGAAACAAAAACTTATTTCTACACCCATAATCACTGCCCCAAATTGGACACTTGATTTTGAAATAATGTGTGATGCAAGTGATTATGTTGTAGGAGCAGTTTTGGGTCAAAGGATAAATAAAGTTTTCCATGTTATACATTATGCAAGCAAGGCGTTAAATAAAGCTCAAATTAATTATGCAACAACTGAGAAATAATTGCTTGCGGTATTGTATGCTTTGGAAAAATTTATATCTTATTTGATAGGATCTAAGGTTGTGGTTTTTACTGATCAAGCTGCTATAAAGTATTTGTTGGTCAAAGCTGATTCTAAACCCAGACTTATCCGTTGGATTCTACTTTTGTAGGAATTTGATTTAGAAATCAACGATAAAAAGGGAAGCCAAAATCACGTGGCTAATAATCTTTCTAGACTTGCCATTTATGAAATAACCGCACAAGGTACTGAAATTCAAGAAGAGTTTCCTAATGAAAAGCTATTCAACATTGCAAAAAGGACATGGTTTGCTGAGATGACAAATTTCAAAACAGTTGGTGCACTTCCTAATGATTTCACTTGGCACCAAGAAGTTTCTCAGGGACTCTAAAAACTTTATGTTGGATGATCCTTAGCTTTTTAAGATTAGAGCAGATAATCTCCTGAGAAGATGTGTAACTCAAGGGGAGACAAGAAGCATACTGTGGCATTGCCATAGTTCACCTTATGGAGGTCATTACAATGGAGAGAGGACTACTGCCAAGGTCCTTTAATCTGGTTTCTATTGGCCTACTTTATGTAAGGATGCGTATGAATATGTTCAAAGGTGTGATAACTATCAAAGAACAAGTGGAATCTCCAAAAGGAATGAAATGTCACTACAAAACATCCCGGAGGTTGAAGTTTTTGAATGTTGGGGATAGATTTCATTGGTCCATTTTCATCATCTTACTCAAATGAATACATTCTATTAGTTGTGGTCTATGTAACCAAATGGGTGGAAGCAATAGTTGTTCAACATGCAGATGCAAAGACTGTCATTCGCTTCCTAAAGAAAAACATATTTTCAAGGTTTGGCACACCAAGGGTGTTGATAAGTGGTGGAGGATCTCTTTTATGTAATGTCCAACTCAAGAAAGTTCTCTAACACTATCGTGTCAGACACAAGGTAGCCTCACCCTACCATCCCCATACCAATAGGCAAGCTGAAGTTTCTAACAGGAAAATCAAGAAGATATTGGAGAAAATAGTTGCTCAATCAAGGAAGGATTGGTCTCAAAAATTAGATGAAGCTTTGTGGGCATACAGATCAATATATAAAGCTCCTACGGGACTCACTCCTTTCCAATTGGTCTATGGAAAATCTTGTCATTTACCTGTTGAGTTAGAACACAAAGCTTACTGGGCATTCAAATTTCTGAATTTTGATATGAATGCAGCTGGTGAACCCAGGAAGCTCTAACTTCATGAATTAGAGGAATTAAGGTTTCAAGCTTATGAGAATTCTAAGCTTTATAAGCAACGAGTTAAAGTTTATCATGATAAAAAGCTTTTAAAAAGGAATTTTCAACCTGATCAATAGGTTTTGTTATTTAATTCTAGATTGAGATTGTTTCTAGGTAAGATGAAATCTAAATGTTTGGACCATTCATCATCAATGAAGTCATGCCACATGGAGTTGTGATACTTGAAGATCCAACCACAAAGAGGACATGGATTGTAAATGGCAACAAAATCAAACATTACTTGGGCGGTGATGTTGAGAGGCTCACCACGGTTGTCCAATTACATAAAGTTTGAGCTACAACATGAACATCCAACTAAAATGACGTTAAAGAAGCGCTTATGGGAGGCAACCTAGTATTTCTAAACTTTGTTTTAATTTATGTTATTTGAATTGTATGTCTTATGTTTCTGAATTATATTTCTGAAATATATTTCTGAAATTTACTTTTGAATTTTATGTCTTATGCTTTTGAATATATCATATGTTTTGTTAAAGCTACCATTGCATGGCCTGGGGACAAGCCTATTTTTTCAAGGAGGAGGAAGAGCATATGAGGATAAAGATATGGCAAATCATGTTGATTATCTCAGTTGAGGAAACAGAGCTCCTCATCCATGATCTTCAAAAAATTGTGACATGGTCTTTATGTTTCTTACCGCTTTGTAATTTAAACTTTAGTACTTTATTTCCTTATTTACTATTTCATATTTTTAATATATATCTCTTTTTGGGACTTAAAAAGAAAAATTTTCTTGAACATAACATGTTTTGGAAAGAATCAACAAATAGTGTTTTTGAAACTTGCTTTTGAAGTAGATCAGAACACAACAAAATGATTTTTTGGAAACTTTGAAAATGAAAAACAATGAATGGCTTTCCCAAATACCAAATAAAGGCAGATGTTTTTGCATGGACTTGATAAAGAACAGCTTTCGAAACATTTAGTTGATTTGAACATTGAAACAAACCTTAAGCTTTAGTGATTGTGAGTAACCACATAATTTACATTGAGTGTCCTCATTGATATGTTTTATAGTTAATTTTGCATGAATTTCTAATTGTCATTAATGGAGTGTTTTTAGTTAAATATTTTTCTATCGTTCTTAGCTTATTTGACTTCTGTTGGACTTTTATTTTCTCATTCTAATTCAGCTTTTGTCTTAGGCAAATAAGGGGGCCTAATTGCTAATTGTAGCGTATTTTTGGATTTTATGTTCACTTGACCTATCTGCCTTTTATAGGACCTAAAAAGCTCTACAGAACTCCGAATGGAGCATTCTAGTAGTCCTTGGAAAGATAACAAAAAAATCTACAAGTTTGTCAGAAATAAGCCGAGGCTAATTCTATCATTTGGAGGGTCATTTTGGGCTTCGAAGTCAGAATCACTGCACTTGTATTTTGGACTGCGAGTTTGATTTTTATTGTTGTAAATAGTAAATAATTAGAATTGATGGGTTTCTTCATGACCCATTCTTTCCTTCAGACTTAGTCACTATGTATTAGTGACATTTGAGAGACTTAAGGGAATTTTTTTACATTTTTAGCAAAAACAGTTTTGACATTTCTCTTTTTAACCCTTGCTCTTATTTTCTCTCAACTGTTCTTCCTTGTTCTTCATTTTCATTTTGTTGTTCTTCCATTTTCGTGCACTTATTTCATGGGGCTTTCATTGATGATGGTCATGGAAGGCTAAATAATCAATCAATCCAAGGATCCAACCCAAGCAAAAGGAGAATTTGAGTCCTGCTTTAGTATTTCGAATTCTGTTTGAATTTTCACTTTCTTCTTCAATTGCTATTCTGTTTTCATGATTATGAATGCGTTTAGGATTGAAAGCGGATTAGGTTATGGATTCATTTCCTAATTTCAAATATTAATCACAGATCAATTGGATGATATTTCAGTTAGGGTTGTGGGTTCAATTGATTAACCCTTAAATCGATTAAACTGTTTCTAATGAGATTAAACGAACTTTCATAATAGGATAAATTTTTGAGAACGATGATGATTCTAATAGCTTGGTGTGGTGAATTGGATTGATGCTTTTAATCTGTTTTACATTACCTCTTTTCAGTTCTGTTAGTTTTTCTACATTGTTCTTTAATCTTAGTTTACGTTTTTGCAAGTTTTACTTAACACATATAAATTGTTCAATAAAAAATCCCCCTTACTGTTATTAGTGAGTTGAAGTTAGAACGATATTGATAGTGTCTCTGAGTCGACCTAGGTTAATCATGTGCTACATAATTAACATAATTAAATTGTTTTGGAGTGTTGCGGCAAACCCTTATCTCATAACATATGTGCATGGATATGATTTAGGCATTATTTCTTTTTTGTACATTTTAAGTCACTGGCCAAAAAGCTATCCCAATGTATATTTTTTTACCATTTGCAAGCCCTTTGAGCCAAACACTTAATATTTTGTTGGAACACTAACCTAGGATAAGAGTTTCCTACCTTACCTTAGGTTAGGAGAGTAAAGGGGTTTTGTTGGGAACTTCTATTATTTGGTGGCTAATGTGATGTAAATACTGTATTTTTAAATGTGGTTATTCATGTGAATTAAATTTTGTATAGAAAAGAAAAGAAAGAAAAGTAAAAGAAAAAGAAAAAGGCAAACAAGTTCTTTGTGAATAAATAAATGTATGAATTATGTACATTATGTTCTAAATTGTACATAGTTGTTGTACATTCTATATGTTGGGTGATTGAGATGTTGGTATAAGAAATATCGATAACTTGGTTGAAAAGGGAAGAGATAAGAAGTGATGATAGCTTGTTTTTATGTTTGCTCTCCTATTCTCAAGGTATTTTTGAATACCCAGAAAAATCAAGATTTCTTTCAAGCTAGGCCCAACCCTAAAAGTCCTAATGATCCATGATAATTATGTACTTTATCTTTGATTTAATGGAAAATAAACTACAAAATTGATCTATGACATATCACTGTTGGAATTGATATGAAATACTTGTCTATGTGAGAATTAAACACCCGAGAGGTTTTCTTCTGTTTGAATGAATCAGGTGTTTTCTATGATGTTCTTTAGAAACAAAATGTCAAGTGATCTTAATCTCATTTGATTCGGTGAATTTCATCTTTTGTGTTTTCATTTCTCATTGTTGATTATTTGAAAATGTTGTTCTGATCACTTTGGAGATTGATTCTTTACAAATCATGTTCATAGTTTTCGTATAAGAGTATTAAATCATTTTTTACACTTTATTCGTAGTTTTATTTCTATTCTTTGTTTGAGGACAAGCAGGATTCTGGGTTGGAGGAAGTTGATAAGTGTCATATTTTAATTATTATCGGGATTATAATATTAGCACTTATCTTTTGATTTTAGTAGTTTTCTTATAAACATTCCTTAATTCTAGTTGTTTTATATTTTGTAGATTTATAAATGTTTTTGTTTAAATTTGAAAGATTCATCCATGCAATTCTGATGTTTCGGTAGACATTTGTTGGATCTAGAAATCAAGTCAAGATGAAGGAAAAAAGAGTCAATTTTACAAATTTCCAAGAGTGAATTTCACCTAGGCTAGCAATTAGCTCGCTTAGGCTAACGAGATTGCTTATACATGAAGTAATCAACTTGCCTGGGCGAACTACCTTACTTTAACCATAAGTAACCGACTCACCCGGACGTGTACAACTAGTCTAGGAGAGTTGGTCAAGTACTTCTTGCACCATTTGCTTTAAAAAGTCATGCAAATGGAGGATTTGGAAGGTCCAACAATCCAAAAGCAGAGGAGAATGAAGACACCGGTGGAAGAAGCAAATCAAGGTGAGGGAAGAGAGAAAAAGGTGGAACTGAGCTTCAGAGAAGTGATCGTGGATCGCATCCTTCATCATTTCTTATGTTGATCTTGTGCTATACACAATGATCGACTAGTTTTTCCAAAGGATTGAATATAATCTTCGTACCCTTATATATCATTTTTTATATTTGATATATATATATATGAATTTTTTCTATTTGTTGCTGGTGATTTCATTCTATTTGTAATGCTTAATTCTACTTTATCACTATTTCATGAAATTGGATTTAAGTTTGACTGGAAAGTGCTCTTAGAATTTGAACTGAACGATTTTACTCTTTACATTACGTTGCTAGGAATAGAACATAATGTTTTAATTATGATTGTAATGCTAGATTATTACTTCAAATGCTAGGGATCGATATTCAGTAAATATCTTTAGGATTCTCGAATGCAAATGTTCAAATCAAGGTAAATTAATGTGTACATCAGTAATGTTAGAAAATAATTCCTAGGTATTAATATTAATTGGTTACTGAGGGCATAAATGATGAAATTCAATTCTACATTTCTCTTGAATTAATCAAATTCGTTATAATTGTTTTCATAATTTTCTGTATTTCTGACGCACTAAATCCATTATTTACGTATTTTCATTAATTATAATTTTGTTATTTCTGTATTTTTGTTAATTCTATAATTTTGTTATTTCCATAAACCCATGATATTCTGATCAACTTTACTGTACATAACTATTAAACTGTTACTTTTATCTAAAAAAACGGAGTAGCTCAAGTCCCTATGAAGATAATCTCTATAAGTTCTGTAACGTGCAACGACATTGGTACGCTTGTCAATAGTCTAACAAGGCACACTTGTTTCCTAGTTGCGTGAAAATAAAATAAAAGGATATGAAGTACATGTTTAATATAATGGTAATGGGCTAACAACTAAAAATTCCAAAAAAAAAAAAAAAGGTGCTCTAATTTACAATCATAAAGAGTAAGCAAAGTCTTTGTGTAGCTTGTGTTGGTCACGCGTCGAACACCATTTCCACCATGAGGTTTGCCACTATCCCCACTTATTCCATGTGAGAAATCAACCAGATTTGCCAATTATATTACCCGAGCAGCCACCGTCTAGCTTTGGTTTCATAGTCTAGGACGTGTCGATCACTTGACCACTAAGGCTACGAGCATTCTCAATAAAGACCGAGCTCGTCGGCAACAAATCAACACCTTTTAGTGCACCGCCATTTGGTTATCTATTGATCCCAATCTTCAACCTACGTAGCAAACATTTGACATGTGTTATGAGGTTTGGAGAAAAGCCAAAAGAAACTCTAGTCCGATGGTCTCTACAGTGTGATAACCACTATGTTGTCCACCAAACTTCTTGTGGTCACACACCACAACAAAATGGTGTTGCAGAACAAGAATATCATCACCTAGTTGAAACAGCTCGTACCCTTCTCCTTCACTATAATGCCCCTCTTTGTTGCGGGGGGTGATTCGCTTCTTATTGCATGTTACATGATCAATCACATGCCCTCGTTCATCCTTAATAATTAGACAACGTACTCTATTTTGAACTCGCAACAAAACCTTTCCTCAAGTAAAGATAAACTCTTTGCTAAGTCTCTTAAGTGTGTTTTTCTCGATTAATCTTGCCTATAGAAAGGATATTGTTGCTTTTGTCCGCAACTTCAATGGTATCTTATTTTTGTTGATGTCACTTTCTTTGAGTCTACTTCATTCTTCTCTAAGACTATTGTCAGTCTTGCACCACTGGTTGATCAACCTGTTGTTCCCACCCCCAACTGTTGTCACTACTCCACCAGCATTAATTGTTTATCAACAAAGGGCAAAGGCCACAACATCCACTAGTGGTTCCACATACCAATCCCCCAACATCATCTCCTACTCCAACCGACCCTCCAAAAACACCTACACCTGAACTTCTTATTACCATATGCAAAGGTATTCGGTCCACTTGCAATTCTAACCCTTTTTATGCTTTTACTCTTCACTGTCACCAATTATCTCCTTCCTATTTCTCTTTCATCTCCTCTTTGGATTCTCTGTTTATTCCTAAGTCTATAGGTGAAGCTATATGGTTCATCCACGCTGGTGGCAGGCTATGTTGGATGAAATGGCTGCTTTACATACCAGTGGCACATGGAAGTTGGTACCATTGCTTCCAAAAAAGACTATTGTTGGTTGTCACTGGGTGTTTATAGTGAAGGTTGCACTGGAAGGTAGTATTGATCGATTCAAAGCTCGTTTGGTGGTTAAGGGCTATACTTAGATCTTTGGCCATGGCTGTGGGGATACCTTTTCCCATGTGGCCAAGATTATTTATGTTCATCTATTTCTTGCTATGGCTTCTATTCGTCATTGGCCA
Organism: Glycine tomentella; assembly: GCA_007407185.1. NCBI lineage: Eukaryota > Viridiplantae > Streptophyta > Magnoliopsida > Fabales > Fabaceae > Glycine > Glycine tomentella. Next base: position 67,614 of record PYAF01002134.1, read on the forward strand.
TTTCACCAGTTGGATATTAAAAATGACTTCCAAAATGGTGAGCTGCAAAAAGAGGTTTACGTGGATCAGCCTCCAAGATTTACTGCTTCTGGTGGATCTCATCTTGTTTGTCGCGTTCAACACTTACTCTATGGCCTGAAGCAATCTCCCCGTGCCTCATTAGGCCTCATCCTTAATACAATTTAGTATGACCCATTGTGAGGCTGACTACTCTGTTTTCTTCCTTCATTCTTCACATGGCTTGTGCATTTATTTAGTGGTCTATGTCGTTGATATTGTCATTACTGGTGATGAATCTAATGGCACCCGCCAACTCAAATCTCACCTTCAGAGCCAATTTCAGATGAAGGATCTTGATCCGCTCAAATATTTCTTGGGCATTGAGGTTGCTCAATCCACTTAGGGTATTGTCATTTCTCAGAGGAAATATGCTATAGACTTTCTCACTAAGACTGGTATGGTTGATTGTCATACACTCCTATGGATCCCAACCTCAAGCTTCTTCCGAGTCAGGGGGAACTACTAAAAGACCGAAAAGATATTACAAACTCGTTGGCAGGCTCAATTACCTTACTGTCACCAAGCTAGACATCACATTTGTCATAAGTGTGGTAAGTCAATTCCTCAATGCCCCTTGTGATACTCATTGGCATGTTGTCACGCGCATCCTTCAATTCAATATATCAAGAATGCACTGGGTCACGAACTATTATATGAGGACAAAGGTAATTCCAAAATTGTTTGTTACTCCGATAATGATTGGAAAGGATCACCATCAGACAAAAGATCTACCTCTAGCTATTGTGTTCTTGTTGGAGGTAATTTGATTTCATGGAGATGCATAATAGAGTTGCTAGATCCAGTGTTGAAGCTAAATACCATGTCATGGCAAGAGTTGCAAGTGACATTACATAGCTACGACAACTTCTCTAGCAACTCCAATTTGGAGACACCCAAGGCACTAAGCTTATTTGTGATAATCAAACTGCTCTTCACATTGCATCCAATCCAATCTTCCATGAGCAAACTAAACATATAGATAGATTGTCATTTTGTGAGAGAAAGTATTCTCAGGAAAATTCACCACTGACTTTGTCAGCTCTAGTGACCAACTAGCATGAATGTATTCACTAAATCTCCTAAGCAGTCTCACATTGATTATATTTGTAACAAACTTGATGCATATGACATATATGCTCTAGCTTAAGGAGGAATGTTAAATATATGATTTGATATGATTGAATGTAAATAGGGAATTTGGGTATATTGGTACAAATATGCAGGGATTTTATTATCCTTTGTTTCCTTAATTATCTTGTACCTAAGATTATAAATAAAACACTTAGTATGATAACAACACACAACTTCAGTAAACACTTGAATACTTTAATGTAAAGATCCCACCTAGGGCTTTTATTTTTCAAAGACATAACAAGTTGGGAAGAAAATAAAGTAACAGTACAGCATGCAACTTAGAGCAGTGTATCAAGCATAATGTTTGAGTGTACAAGTGAGTGTGATAGAGAATAAGGAGACTAGTGTTATTTTACACTTAAAACTCTCCTAACACCATTCAAAGAAGAACAAGTATTCATAGTTTAAGGTACCTTCAAACAAGCTAAGCTAATGGTTACCAACTAATTATGAATCTGAACCTCATCATGAACACGTACACAATTATTGCTCTTTCCAATAGACTAGACCAATTCTTTAGTGAAATAAAACCTTGGTAAGCAGGCAGCCTAACATTGAGGCAAGACTCAAGAGTAACTGCAGAAAAATTTACATTTGCAGTTTGGTAAAGTGAACCACTGTATAGCCTGTCATCAGATTCTGAAATCACCAAGTTTGTCACTGCCTTAATAGTTCTTGGATCTCTTGCAACAGATGGAATAAGTTATTCTTTCCAGACCTTCAGCAGTTAGAAAGCACTTTCCAGTTACCTCATATTACATAGCAGCCAAGACTAGAACATTTTTGCCAATGATCAAGCTTGAGTCATGAACTGTCCTTTTTCCAGCTATTTAATCTTTCAAGCATATCCTTCTATCAGTTTGATCTGAATGGAGCCCCATTGGAACTGACTCAGCTAATAATAATCCCATAACTCGACCTTCTTTAAAATATTGCTATTAATTACTACTACAAATGCAGAACAGCCTAACATACATCCTATTTAACCTTGTTTCATAATTCCACATCAGAGTTTAAAAATCACGCAAACGAAAATCAAAGAAATAGGAAACTGCAACAGTACATCAAATTGGCAAAAAAAAAAAAAAGTACAAGTCATATGTCTACACATAAGTGGATGAGGTACCAGGGGCATTTTTAACATACAGTGCGTAGAAATTATACTTTAAATGTAAGCAGCCACAACAAAAAAGAGTGTTCATAATAGGTTGGTGATCTTAATTCAAGATTTGGACCACAATTACAATGAACAAAACAACATCCCAAACCACAGAGAAATTAGAATCCTATGTTTCCTACCACACTATCATTCGCTAAACAAAGCAGATATTTAGGACAATTTCAATTCCAAGGGTAAAAGATACAAATCATATCACTTTTCAAAAAAAACTAGCGGCCAACAACAGAAAGCGTCCTAAAAAAAAAAAAAAACAAACAAACAAACCCACCTTAGAATGATCCTCCCTTCACTTCCTTCATGATGGAACAAACAGAACAAAAGTCCATCAATCTTTAAGGAATTTCTTCATACTAATCTTAAGGTTCGAACTTATCATCGTCTGGCCACCACCTTGGCCTAGGAAAAGTTACCCCACGAGCCTTTGCCATATCCAACAAACTGAGATGATCAAGATTTTCTTCAACATCATCACTGTTTAGTGAGAGAAATCTCAACACATCAAAAGCATTCATTTTCTCCCTACTGTTATCACCACGTTCCATTCGAGTCGCTGCTGCATTCTCCGAACGACCACAAATAGAGGGTGGCAACACACGCAGCTTCCCTGGGTCCTCGCCACTCTTCCTCATTCCCGAAGCTTCCACAACCCCATCACTTGATTTCTTCCCCTCCTCAACGGTGCAAGCCACTTTCTTAGAACAGTTTTTGTTTTTGTTCATTGAAATTTCATTCTCCTCAGAGACCAGCTTCCCTTTGAAACTCCCCATACCCTCTTCCACGTTCATTTCCTGCGTGAGTTGGACTTCAGAAAACCCTAAATCCGAATCCTTCCCCAAATCGACAAACTCCGATCCGTCGCAGAAATTGATGATCACCTGACTCCCAGCATCCACGTAAACGGCGTGATTAACGGCGCAACGGTCGACGCCGTCGTCGGAGGAGGGCAGCGAGGACTCCTCCAGCGGCGTGTGGAAAACGCCCTGGGTGTCCGGTGGCGACACCATGACGATGCCGTCGGAGGCCGCTGGCGGGGAGTCGACGGAAGAAGAATGTGAGGGCGTGTCGTCGGAGTACTGAGTGTTGGATTCCGCCATTGATATTGCTAGCTGTGTGCTATGTGTGTGTGGGATTCATTCTTCTTTTTCCCGCGCAAACAAATGACATACTTAAGCTGGGCTTCGATGAGGGTACCGAGACGCCGAGTTTCGAGCGTACAACCTACTTACTCGTCCAGTCCAATCCCAATCCAGTCAGTCCACACACTTACCAAAGTTAATTTTCGGGTCGAGTGTATAGAGTCTAGACATTAATTAGATTTGACGTTTCCGATAGTCACAATTTAATATGAACTAATCGGATGTTCCGTGTGAAGACTAAGTTATATGATTATTAAATTTTCAAAATATATATATATATATATATATATATATATATATATATTGAGAAAAACTAACTCTTTTAATTGATAGATATGAAATAAAATGTTGATAAGCGATAAAAATTATGCTTATATTATTAGTAAAAAAAGATGCTAAATACCTTAAGATCTAAACTTTAAAAGAATTGAAATACATTTTACCTAATGCTAACATATGATTGTAATTATGAAAAAAAATATTGATTATTTGAAGTTAAAATGAAAGACTTAAATTCATCATTTTTATCGAGAATGAGTAAAATATTTATTATGTTAGAAATAATATTTAAATAATATCTCCTATCAATCTCAATATTACATGCAATATTACATACATAGTTATTCAAATATAAGTTTTTCCTTTATTC
>PYAF01002134.1:71872-86540 GCA_007407185.1 Glycine tomentella
AAATAATATCTCCTATCAATCTCAATATTACATGCAATATTACATACATAGTTATTCAAATATAAGTTTTTCCTTTATTCTAAACTCATACAAGAGAAAATAATTTTGGATTCTTATCATTAAAACTTCTTTTTAAGTCTTAAATGTTTTTTAATAATGATTTTATTATTGTTTTTGAAACTTGTGTAGTCAAATGTTAATATTTTTAACGACGGTTGTTAAATCGTCTTTAAATGTAGAATTTTTAAGACGATATTATCATATAACCCTCTTAGAAATTATTATTTAAAAAAGAAAAAAATATTTGTATCCTTCAAAGATGATTTCTTGCAAAAAAAAAAAAAACGTCTTTGAAGAATACAATTTTAAAGATGGTGTTGTCCCATAATTGTCTTAGAAATTGTTATTTAAAAAATAATGTAATTTTTAAGATGATTCCTATGAAAAATCGTTTTAAAAGATGAAATTTCTAAGATAGTTTGCTCGAGGAACCGCCTTAGAAATTGTTTTATATAAAAAAAAAATGGATGCTTCGAAGATGATTTTTAGGAGAAATCATCTTAGAAAGTAGATTTTTCAAGACATTTTTTTGAAAAAATATCTTAAAATATCTTTTTTAAAAAATAAAAATAGACGAATCTAAGACGATTTAGAGAGAAACAATCTTAGAAAATTCATTTTCTAAGACAATTTTTTAAATAATCATCTTAGAAAGTGGAGTTTATTATTTACAAATTGATTATTTAAAATACCATATTTTATTTGGAAACAAGATCACTTATTATAATATATTAAAAATAAAATATGAACCTCAAATTATTTTATCTTTATTTAAATATAATTAAAAAGTTATCTAAACCAACAAGAAAAATCATTCATAAATCATACGTGATGCATAAAATAACAACAAGAACATATCACTTTAAGAAAAGCACAATTAAAAAAAAAAAAGGCACTAGAGGCAGTAAGTTTAAGAAATATTGAGTGTGGACTTAGGCATGGCAACTGGGCGGGGCGGGTATTGCATTCCCCCTCCCCCTCCCCACCCCCAAACCCGCTCCCCGCCCCCGTTCCCCGTTGGGTTTTAAAACTCATCCTCATCTCTGCCCCCGCTTGGGGTCGGGTATTCCCCGCCCCGCCCTGCCCCCACTACTTAATTAAAATTTAAAAAATAAAAAAAATAATATAACTTTTTTTATTAAAAAATCGAATAAAAAAGTTAATTATGTAACAAAAAAATAATAATAACAAACCCACATTTAAAATATGGGATTATAATTTTAAAATTACAAAATAAAATCAATCAATTCAATTAAAAAAAATTAGAAAATAATATTTTTTTTTATTTTTTTAATATTATTTATTAAGGGGTGGGGGGCGGGGGCGGGTATCAGTAACCCCATACCCGCCGCCGCCCCGGCTTTTGGTTACCGGGGAAAACCCGAACCCGAAAAATTCGGTTTTTCCCCATTAAAATCGGGACTGATTCAGGCGGGTACCCACAGGTTCGGGTTCCGCTGCCATGCCTATGTGGACTACTACTCAGAATAGTTTATTATATGTTATGCTTTAAATAATTTATTATATTTTCATTACTATTATTAGTTACTTTATTATATTATATGTTATGTTTTAAATAGTTTATTATATTTTTATAACTATTATTATTTAGTTTATTGTATTTTCCATTACTAATATTATTTAGTTTATTTTTTATCAAATATTATTTGGTCCATTAATTTTATATTATACACAATGGATATTTAAAAATAGACAAAAAAGAGAAGCTAAACTAGACTCAAAATAGAGGCCTAACAATCTAAAACAAAAAAAAGGAGAAAAAACAAATAAAAAGTGTTTGAGCATGCAATGGCAAATCCCAAAAGACTTCCCTTCGTGTTTACAGATGCAAGAACCAACTAAAATCATTCCAAAAGAAAACTAGTGTATCATTTAAAACTCAAAAATAAACACACAAATGAAAAAGATCGTATCACATACTAACTAGTCAACCATCATGTCAAAAAATAGACATATAAGGCCAAATATAATTACAAGTTCATTCATGTGCAAGATAGTACCTCATATTGTGGAGGAGTTCGACCTTCCAAAACCTCATCAAACACAGATGACTGATTTAACACATTAATGTCATTATTTGAACCCGCAACTCCAAAATATACATGTCAAATCTACAAGTCTTGTGAAGCAACTGCTTCAAGTATTATTGTGGGTTTGCGATGATCACCTTTACAAAAATGATCATGCCATGCAATTGGACAATTTTTTCACTCCCAATGCATGCAATCGATAGAAATTAACATACCTAGAAACCCTAGTGCATATCCAATTTGTAGTAGGCGATTTATGTCATTATTATTGGTCTTCTCAAGCACTTATCCAAATATCTCATTAACACCCTTACAAATTTTTGTAAGCATTGAGTTGCAGTGCATTCACCAATTCTAATGTACTCATCCACATAATCAGCAGGTGATCCGTATGTCAATATACGAATAGCTACAGTGCACTTCTGCAACAGCGAGAAACCCATTCTACCAACAACATCAAGTCTCATTTGAAAATACTAATCATGATTACTAAGAGCGTTTTTGGTTGAACGATTGTCACCGCATTCAGAACCTACATCAAAATTGAGTCGCTGTGTAAACCGAATTTTTTGAGAAGTAGTCATTCATCAATCGTAGATGTGCATCTTCACGATTGCGATTAATGACTCTTTTAAGCCTTCTGTGTTGACTGTTGTTGCCTCCTTGATGTTGCATCTTACGTAAGTAGCTTAGTATTTGTTCATCACTATCATCATCAAGTGTTTCATAAACAGTTTGTTTTCAAACTCTACCGAATTCATTATTTCGATCCATTGTATGAATGATTGTCGGAGATATGCAACAACAAATGAGAATTGAACAATTAAATAACAAATTATGCAATGGCTAGTTTTATAACAACTAGTTTATAACAACCTTTTTATAATGGCTAGTTTATTAATTAAATCAAATTAAAATATGATTACAACAAATTAAAAGACAATTACAACAAATTAAAACTACCTAACAAATTAATACTACATTCTTAGTTTACGCCTAATTATTTTACAAAAGGCTTGATGGTCTTTGAGTTAAGTTTCAGACATTGTAGATGTGTCCTTCATTAGAATATCGTAATACTCTTTTTCCAGTTCTTTCTCCCATAAGACTGCTAGTTTGGCATTCACAACATTTTTTCCCTCATTGCTTCCTCTACACCAGTCAAGTCCACAACATTGGTAGATGTTCCTACTCCTTTCCCCTTGCTCTTCCTTTTGGCTGCCTTTTGCCCCATTGGACGCGCAATTGGAGACAGTATGTTAGCTTCGACATCTTCGACTTGTGTGTCTGGATTAGATGACGATGAATATGCCCCAGTTGTGAAAATATTCGTCCTTTTAGAACAACTTTCAGGAAACTAGGATAACCATTTCGGTTGATCTTTCAAAAGTCGCCAAGTGTGTTCCAAACCAAAATCACTTCCTTCGTCTTCCTTCCATATGGCATATGCATCAAGCATGATATCGCTATCCGTGCAACCAATTTTCTTCAATGATACTGCTTGCTTGTAATGACCCTTGAATTTTTGCACACCCAGATTAATTTTTTTGTCATCGTGATTTCAATTGATTCAATGATCTTTCGCGGAGTTCACCTCAAAATTTGTTGTAATTTTCCGTGACTCTTAACCAAAACACTTCTTTTCCTTGACCAACACTAACAATTAGATCGGTTGAGATGTTGAGCATGAACTAATGAGGTTTGCATCTTCTTCAGTTGCAACGACGACTCAAGGCTTCCTTTTTGTAGAAGATCCTCCTATTTCCTCAATGGACGGTCTCTTCTAGCCCAATTTAGGTAGGAAATTGTGGAAATTGTGAACCAACTTCATCATTTGAAACCATGGTAGGATTCTTTGGTGACATTGAAGGGAACGTTTGAGAATTGTGAGAATTTACAGTGGAAGGGTTTTGAGTGATTGACATAAAATAATTTGGTGGTAGTGGTGGTAAAAAATGAGGGGGGGAAATGGAGAGCGATTTTCTGAATTTTAGGTTGAAGGAAGCATGTGGTAATTTTGTAAAAAATTCATATAACTTTGCCAATCAAATTGATTTGGATCCATTTCACACAAATAAAATTTAACTCGGACTGAGATTGGAGAAAAAAGATTGACAAATGAAAAATGATAATGAGAATTGTATGTACAAATTATGCTTGTGATGAACCAATTTAAAGGGAAAAAATTGTATGTACCGGCTAGTTTTAAGTTATCGTTACTGTGTAAAGGTAAATTTTTTCCATTTCATTGTTTTTTGTTTCAAAAAACGTTTTTTTTAACTGTTTTTTGTTCCTCACCTCTGTACATTTTACGCGTTTTCCCCTCCTCCCTCTCTCTTCTCTCTACACATTCCAGAACCATCTTCTTCTTTTTAATTTTTTTCTCCTCCCTCTGTCCTCCATAAACGTGTTGCTCCTCCCTCTCTCCTCCAGAAATGTGCTTCCTCCCCGCTCTGCGTGACCGCGCTTTCCTTTCCCTTTCCCCTCTGCGCAATCCCCACCTCCCCTTCCCCCTCCATCCCGCGACCCTGCTTCTCCTAGTATGTGTTATTTTTCACCCTTTTTTTCATTTGGTGTGTTGGTTGTTGTTCTGCGAGCGTTTATCTTCAGCTATTGATGAATAAACTTTATTTTTTTGAAAGGTGTGCAAATCTTCACAGTTCTTGTGGAAGAACTGGATATCCACGTGGAGATCTTGAACCCTTCTTTATTGTTGGATCTGGGGAAGGAGAGATCTTCAACTGAAGATTCATCCCCAAGATCCAACACTAAAGATACTCTTAGTGGAATCTATAGGCACTGTTGCCACTCTAATGGTGGGGCCTCCCTAGGCCCTACCAGAAACTAGTATCCAAAATACAACAATAAAAAGAAAGAAAAAACTGCAATTAATTTCAAATGTCCTCACAACTTTTCAACATGTGATTTATCTATATTATAAAATACCCAACATGTTGTAAAGATCATATATAGAATATTCTTGAAATCTCCTCACAAAGAGAGGCATCGTGTTAGTCTCTGGGAGTAAGTGTACAAATGTCAAAAGGACTATACAAGTTAGATTCCTGAACTTGCAAAAATACAGCTTTATCAGATAGAGTAGTGTTTTACAGAAGTCCCTTAAAGAGTGGTTCACAGGACTTTTATTATCCACATAAACATGCAAATGAGTTTGATGTCTTTATAGATAGAGTCTAGGATGCGGTAGTGAAACAAGTTTCGTATGATACGAAACCAATGTTGACCGTTGGTTTCAATTTCACAGGATGCCATGTTGCAGTACTACCATTTCTGTTGGTTAATTTATTAGTTATTTTATTAATTGTTTGGTTGTTATTACGCTATTGTCCATTGTGTGTGTGCTTATACACTGAAATAGTCAGCATTCCCGTTTCTCTCTTTGCAAAATAGAAAAGCATCTTCTTGCATTTTTGTTTCTCTCTCTTCCTCTTCTACACTTTTCTTTCTCCGCTGCACAGTCGCACCACGACAGCATTCCCGCACCACAACCTTTCCCTCTCCTACCTCTTTAAAATCATTTAAAAAAAATCATCATTTTTGCATAAAAAATTATACCGTAAAAACTAAAAACGAACTAAAATACAAATGGACCAATACAAGGATTGTGTTCTTTTCTTTCCAGATTTAATAAAATGGGGGTCGTTTGCGGTTTCCAGATCTGATAAACTAATGGTGGTTGTCATGATGTCGTCGACGTTGGCTTCAAACGGACTCGTTGTGATGACAGTTTCGTGGTTGTCATTGTCGTCGCTGCCGTGGTGATTCCATATGTGATGTGGTCCTTGGTTTCAAATGAACATTTCTTATCATGTTGTCTCGTAGTTCCATTCTGTTACTGTTGTAGCCGCGATGATTGTCGTGTTGTCATCGTCGTTGTCTCTTTGTGTTCGTACGTCGGAGAGATGGGAGACACGAGGACCACCGTACGAGGATCTCTGACTCTATCACTATACAAACACATTCATTTGACAAGGACAATAGTGTAATAAACAACCAACAGAAGCGGTAGCACTGTAGCATGACATCGTGTGAAATTGAAATCAAACAACCAATATCACTTGTCAAAAGATTCTCCTTCTTTCATGGAAAAGCTCCCAAGTGACGCGTCAGAGTGGAAACCTTTCTCAGTTGGACATCTTTAGTTCCTTCAATTGTTGATTCTTAGAGAGTCCCAAATCTCTTGATTTGTCTTTAATTTTCATATCTTGTTGTACTTTTTTTTTTGGATATGGTGCATGTCAGTGTATAACGATCTTTTGTGTTTAGCTGTTGCCAGGTCTATGTCTATTCATTGTGCTTTAGGTTTGGTGATAAGTATGTCTCCATTTGTAATGATTAGCAGAGCCTATAGTGGTTGGACTTGATCTATATCTCCGTCTTGTTTTTCCAGTATGGATAGTACTATCTTGTGAAGTCTGGTGGCCTCGTGAGGGATGCTCCCTTAACAATGAACTGTCTATTGTTGTTTTTATCTGCCATCAAGATCTTTTCCTCTAGACACTGTTAGGTGCTCAACCCTTAGAGGTTGGGCTCTAATACCAAACTTTAAATGCAAATATCACAAGAAGGGGAGTTGAATTGTGATTTTTATTAAGTTAAAACCTTTTTCTAAAACAACAAAGTTATCATCTGATGACACTTAAGAAAAATAGACAATAGATTTTTGCAGGAAGGATCAAACGATAGCTTTAGATCTTTGTAAAACAAATAGAGTTTTTCAAAAGAAAAGATCAAACTCAAACTCTAGGTTAGTTTAAATAACGAAAGAGAGAATAAAACAAAATAAGACACAAAGGATTTATACCGGTTTGTCTCAACCACCGAGACTATGTCTAGTTCTTGGCAAACCACCAAGTTCCATTAACTTCAACAAGTTACAAGTATTTATCACTGCCACTTCTGGCTCCTTAACTCAAGCTTTACACCAAGCTTGTTACAACCAATATTCATTGTTTTACCAAGCCATTGTTGGCTTTAACACAAATCAGAAGATTTGTTGGATTGATTGCACAATGACGAACACTCTATCGTCTTATAGACGAATAAAAAAATTCAAGACTTAGTCTTTTCTCTCAAGATGAATAAAGTGTTTTTAAGAGCTTTTCTAAACTTTACAAGAATTAACACAAAAAGCTTTTTACGCAAAGAATGAAATAATGAGCGCTTAAAATCATGCTTCATGTCTTCAAAGCTTCTGGTATTTATAGGTCTTCTTCAATCAAGTATCCATTGTCTCTAAACGAATATATTTTCTCTCTTAAGCTTGCGTCTTAAGAATGTGACTGTTGGGCATTAAATGTGTGCATTAAATGCACATACTTCTTCATGTTGAGAAACCATTCTTTGTTGCTAGTGTGTTGAATTCTGTAGTAGGAAACCACTTCCTTTTGAGTCAAAGTAGGTCTAGGCAGTAAAACTCTACTTTGGATGGCGATTAAGGAATTTCAGAGCTTGGCTTCATTTATAATTCATAGGAATCGATAGATTCTAGGAGAATGTTTTTACAAAACAAATCTCAAATACAGAGTATTAAATAAAGTCTTTAATGTCAACTTTAATGTTGTATCAGATCATGATTCCATCTTGGTACTAGTTGAGACGTCAGACACAAACTTTGCGGAACATGTTATGATAGTGCATAAGACATAACTTTTAACCTTTGTATTTTTCACTACCACAAAAATGATCTTCAACAGCACTGATTCAAAGAAGGTTCTTCCAAAATCGTTGTCATCCAAAACACGGTGGCATTTTTGTAAATCACTGCAAGTGTTCAATGACGATTTTCGAAAAAATCATCTTTGAAAGCAAGTGTTCAATGAAAGTTTAGACTTTAGAACCATCTTTGAAAAGTACTCCCTTTTCATATCTCACGCTCTTTCAGTCTTTGGCGCTCTCTCTCACACCAACCCTCACAACCACAAGCAAAACCAGCGACACTCACTACTAACCAACAACGCACACCCAACCTCGCCCCAAACCAACTCCACCACAACACTCACAACCCCAGAGAAGTCATAGATTTGGACAGAGAAGTCGTACATTTGGTCACCAACATCGCAGATCTAGCCTCCAAAGTTGTGAATTTGGCCACTAAAGCTCCCTCAAGCCCAGATCCTTCTCTAGCTCCACCAGTCGGCCATCACTTTCTCCTTCTACAACCTTGCCATCGCGTAAACCATGGCCAGGTCTTTCCATCGTTGCCGCCTCTTTGAACTGTTCTCTCTCAGAGCCCTTTCTCTCAAGAGTCATGATGAGCCACGACCCACGTTAAGTCAGTTCCTACAATAAGACATTAAGGACTGATATTTCTTTGTTTAACCCTTTTTCTTTTTCATTTATTTTTTTTACTATGCCTTACTTGGTACTTTTATATAATTGAAGGCTAGTGACTAAAGCTTTGCAAAGATGAAGGGAAAGATTCCATAGATTACAGGCTCTCACATCTCATCTCGGGTTCTTCATATCTATTTGTTGGTATCCTTTTTTTTTGTTCAATTTCGGTTTCACATACTTTTTGAGGAACTTGCATTTTAAATTTTTTGCTTTCTTTATGTTTTAATTGATAGACTAGTGTCAAGCATTGTTCATAAGCTGAAATAGATGCAATATTTGAAGACATTACAATGCCTCTTATTGGATTAGGCACTTATTCCTTCCCAAATGATACGGACACAACATAACTTGATGTCAACAATTCCCTTGAGGTGTGTGTGTGTGTGTGTGTATAATGCCTTGTAATATATACTCTTTGCCTTGGGAATTTCTTTTATTTAAATTTTTTGTCCCTTATTTCACTAGCTCTACTGCTTGTAGGGGTGTTCACGGGTATGGGTCACCAGTGAACCCGAGCTGATCCGAACAGTTTGGGTTGGGTCATTTATATATTTGGGTCAAAATCGAATCTAATTGATCAAAACCGTTCATATACGGGTTGGGTCACGGGTTTAGATTTATATATCCGTTGACCCGATCCTTGAACTCGTAATAAAAATATAAATTTTATTATTTTTTATTTATATATTATATATATATATTAAAATTTAAAAACTAAAAAATTATTTTGATACTAAAAAAAGGTGTGGTACTAACGTCTGGGCCGAAGGAAGGGTCAATCCATAATCATCTCATCTCATCTTTCTGTTAAGTTGTGGTACTATAAATGTCACGGATTTGAGTTTCTTTTTCTTTTGCGCTTCTGTGTTTTGTCTCATCTCATCTCCTTCTCCGTAGTTCTGCACCAGCTCCTTCTCTGTTCTCTCATCTCATCACATCTCATCAGATTGATCAAGCATCAGATTTTTCTTTGCGCTTTCTTTTTCTTTTTTGAAGTTCTTTAACTTCTCGTGATTTTTCTGGTTTGTATTCATTGGGATTTTGATGGAAACAGGGATGAGAAGAAAAGATATAACCTTCATTATTGAGTGTTGACTCAAATTTTTGGTTACAGCAAAACTTATTGAAAAAAATAATTTGTAAGAAATAGTTGTGATTCCGACTATTAGAGTAAATCATGTTCAAGAATCTTTTGTTTTAATTTATATTATAATTCTATTTTAGAACATTATGTTGATGGTATTAAATGAATCATTTTTACTATTTTCATAATATTATGTTAAATGTATTGCATATTTGAAAGAATCATGATATAAAATAGTAGTTTTAAGAACAAAAATTAAATGAGTAATCCGTTGGCCCGAACCGAGCCAAGCCGAATCGTTTATGAACATGTTGGGTTGGGTTTCAATTTTTTTAAAAAAAACTGAATCGAAACGATTGAATTTGATTGGGTTGGGTCCTAAATTTGGCCAAAACCGATTCAAACTGATCCGCGAACACCTCTAATTGCTTGCTATTAGATAAAGGAAAAAGATACATGATTTTTATATTTTAATTCTTCATTTACCTTATTATTGATACAAATGTGCATATGTACATATGCAGAGGGGTTATATGCATTTACTTTCTTCTCTCCATTCATTATGTTGATGGTTTTTTATGCTTTGAAATTAAGATGTGTTATGGACTTAATTCTCACGTGTTTGTCAATATCTAGTAGAGAAATGTTATTTCTACAACAAAGTTTACATTTAAGAGAGAGAAGTATGAGATGTAGTGATGTAATAGAGAGGTAGAGACAAAAAGTGGTTGTATGAATAACACATCTATATCTAGCACTTGTGGAATTTGTATGAACTTACACTCTTTGCAAATTCCCATACTAGTTGGTAATTGAAAGCTTGAAATGTACGCTAGTCTGATTACTGATGATATATTGAAATAATGAATACTCTGATCTTGGTCCTGAGTATTAAAATAAAAGTTCTCTTGTAATTGGTAGTGTTTCTTGCTCTTGTAATTTGGTAGTGTTTCTTTCTGATCATGAGAGAATTAAAAAAGAACCCCGAGGCTTTGTTATGCAAGCATCTGAAGTTGTCAAGTTTTCCTGGCAGAATGAAAATGATGTTTAAATTATTCAAATTTTTTCATGCACGTTGAATTGCAAGACTCTATGGTTTGCTTTCAATGTTTCCTCTTATCATCATGTCTAGTTGCATCTCTTTACCCTTTAAGGACTAGAAAGAAAGAGATCATCCATTTGTGCCTATAGGCAAAGTGTGTAGTCACACTAAGTTTGACTTTTCAATTTTTGTCTCAATTTAAAGCCATGTAGTATATACAAAGGGAACATTTTTTAAAGAGTGATAGATAATAAACATTTCTACTCCTATGTAGTTTTTCTTCATGGATATAGATGCTTGACTGTGTTCTGAAGGTGATTCTTCTTTTGTATTTATTGTTCTGACCCAACACTGGGTAAAGCATTACATGAAGCAATCTATGAGGGAGAAGTAGAAAGAGAAGACGTTTTCTTAACATCTAAATTGTGGGGGAGTGATCACTGCATTCAAGGATGATGGATCTTGAAAAGAGTTCCAAAATAGAGGAAAATGACCTTGATTTGCTCATGAAAGCCCTTATTATTGATAGCCATGAAGATAGCAAACAATGCGTGAGCAATTTAAGGTAGAAACTAGTATACATTACTATAGTGTTATTCATATACCTTAAATTATTAGGGATTACTATGATACCTATATTTTTCCAAGGGTACAAGTACCTGGACTAAGTCCATCATTTATGTCAAGGGTACAAGCCTGGTTTTGTTGAGTATGAAGTGACTATTTATTTATAAGTGCAGGCTGAACTTGGAAAGCCAAGCTTGTTGGCTACACAAGTGCAGACTGAACTTGGAAAGCCAAGCTTGTGCAACTTGACAAAGGAAAAGTCTCTATATATTGATTGCAGTTCAACAGTAGAGCTAGCTTTTGAGGTAGCATATTCTATTTGTTTAACGGCCAGGGATTTGGTAGCGGCAGTGGCGGCAGTGACAACAGCGTTGGGAACTCGGTCGGAGGAATGGCGTTGGGGAATTCACAACCGGCGGAGATCGATGAGGATTTGCACAGTCGGCAACTCGCCGTGTATGGCCAGGAGACCATGCAGAGGCTCTTTGCGTCCAACGTCCTCGTTTCGGGGATGTAGGGTCTTGGTGTTGAGATTGGTAATTTGGTTTTATAACACTTATTATGAAATTTATCTAAACAGGTCCTTAGATATGTGATCATACTAGCAGTAGTTTTTTGACCCCTCTCATAATTAAAGAAAATTGTTTAGTTGTGACTGTTGTGTTGTTTTATGGTATTGGTGTTAAGAGGATTGATAATTTAGTCCCTGGTCTCCTTTGTGAGCTGAAAAATAAAGTGAAGGAGAGTAACAGACTTATACAGTTCATAATCTTGTTATTTGTTTCCATGCTTAAAATGATTACTAGTTGGTCATGTTCGTTTTTTCAAGCTTTTTATCGTTAACTTGGGAGTTTGGATTTGGTTAAAAGTCATTGCTGCATATCGTTGGACAACCTTGCTGAAGGTTCTTACTTATGTGCTATTTAAATCATTTGTTTTGTGACTTGAGTTTTTAATGGTGTTGCAATGTAGATTCAACATTTAAGTAGTGTAAGCTTTGTTGTTTTTCTGTATTCTAATGTAGTTTACTACCTGCAGCGAACAATCTCATTCTTGCTGGGGTGAAATCTGTAACCTTGCACGATGAAGTAAATGTGGAGTTATGGGATTTGTCCAGTAATTTTGTGTTTTCAGAAAATGATGTTGGCAAGAACAGGGCAGAGGCTTCTGTTAGTAAGTTGCAGGAACTTAACAATGTCGTGGATCCTTTGAAGTAGTTTATGCTTTGCTAGATTTTTTGATATAGTTATATTTTTTATATTTAATCTATAGTTTCATATATATCAACTTTTTATTTTTTGATTCCAGACTTTGATTTCTATGCAATGTTTCATCTTTTTTTTTTTCTTTTTATGATAATGTTTTTCTCCTTAAAAAGGCAATCAAAC
Organism: Glycine tomentella; assembly: GCA_007407185.1. Lineage (NCBI taxonomy): Eukaryota > Viridiplantae > Streptophyta > Magnoliopsida > Fabales > Fabaceae > Glycine > Glycine tomentella. The sequence goes on from PYAF01002134.1 coordinate 84,422, forward strand.
CCACATGGAATGCGGACAAGCTGAAAAAACGTACTACAGTTAGAGATCTGAAGTGGAGAATCTCGCCACCAGCTCCTAGTCCTAGTATAAACTTAGTTTTTTCTTATTATTCAAGAATAATCTTGTTCACCATTCATGTGTTTCCCATTAATTGAGAAGATGAGTGGGGGCTGAATGTTTCGACGCCTCCACTTCATACCAATCTCTTTCATCGGGATCATGAAAGTAAAGTGTTATGCACACCTACAGGATATATGTCATTCCACGAGATACTAAGGTGTAGGCAAACCCTGATCAAGTTGACATGACACACCAAGTATTACCGGGATATGAAACCATGAACGAAACACCGATATTCAATTCGGACGATATTATACTTGGCCGTTGGAGCCAAACGAATATACTATGCGGATACAAAATATAGTTCTAAATGGAACACAATTTTATAATAGCCGATTGTGCAAACAAAAAATATATTGTACGAATATGCAAGTAAGGTCGAGAAAAACCCAGCCCTTCAAATAAAATTGATTACAAATAAAATCGGCATCCCGGCCCTTCAAGCCTCGCCCACTGAGCCGCCACCTCCAGGAGCCGAGACCTCCTCACCACCGACATCCGGAACGTCCTTAGCCTGAACCACGAAACCCTCTTGCTCACAGTAAGGGGCGACCACTCCATCACGTACATAAGACTGGAAATGCGCCCCCTCTGTGTTCAAGGTGATTCCGATGTTCAGGCATCAGACTTGGTCTAGGGCATTGTTGAAAGACTCTTCAGCCACGGACGTCATCATCTCCTAAAGCTCGGCCGCCTCCCTCTCCACGCTCAAGAGCTTGGACCCGACTTCCTTAATCTCCGCTTGTGCCCCCTCGTACAAAGTTTTTACCTCGTTCAAGTTTTTAGTCATGAGGGCGGCCTTTGCCAAAGTTTGTTGAAGTTCAGCTTGGGCAATGCAGAGGTCGTGCTCGGACCTCTCCCGATTAACTCGCAGCTCCTCAATGGCTGCAGCCAGATCTCCCTTGACTTTCTGGGACTTGGCCAAGGACACAGCAAGCTCCTCCTTCTTCTTGATGTACATTCTCTTCAGAGTAACTAGACTCTGAACAAGAGAAGCAGTCCAAAAGGCGTAAAGTTGCATCTGACCGAGCTCATTCATAAATTTCTCAGAGAAGGGGACCGAGTCGGACAAGTGCTTGGGGGCCCGGAGGAAGGGGAAAAGGTCCTTAGTACCCTTTTCCCAGAGATACCCGGGCATCAGCTTAAGAGCCTCAGGAACTAGGGTTGAAGGACCCACATCTGCCGGAGTATCAACGGCGGGTGCACTGAGAGGAGAAGAGGCGCCGGAGACCGGGGCAGTAGTCAAGGGGGCTGGTGTGGGGTCAGCCGAGGCAGTCTTAGCAGGTGCCTCCTGGACAGGATCCAAAACCTTCCTCCTCTTAATTTTGGAGAGAAAGCGGAGGGGACGGCAGTGCTTGCTGCTGGGTTGGTGGAGCCGAAAGTTTTGCGGGATTGAGGCATCAAGTCACTGGCTTGATTTTCCATCACAGAAGCTGCAACAAAGTAAAAATTAGTCAGTTGTTATCACGAGGAGTAACAACCAAAGTATACCACATATGGAGCCCTGGACTGACGTTGATGTGTAAGAGGCGCAACGCCCGAGATACCCTGAGCCTTGTAACACCCCAAAATTTTGAATCACAATCAAATATTGGGGTAAAATGTTAACTAGAGACAATATAGAAGGATTTAAGGGAAATGACGAAAATACCCTTGGACATTTTAGAAATGACCAAATTGTCCCTAGGCATTTTCGTAAGATATCTTAAGGAGGAAATTTTATAAACACTTTGGGATGCTTGAAAAATGATCAGAATACCCTTAGGGTGACAATTACAGAGTTTCCCTAAACATTTTTTAGAAATGACGATTTTACCCCTAGAGTGAGAGGCAAAATTACCAAAATGCCCCTGGGTCAAAACTGACCAAGATGACTTTAGAAAATTGTGGGAACCTGAGTACGGGATAGAATACCTTTAGCCAACACATTATTAACATGATTGGGGTCAGAAAACCCTAAACAATAATTTCTAGGAATTTTGGAAAATATTTTGAAAAG
>PYAF01002134.1:86640-115188 GCA_007407185.1 Glycine tomentella
CCAAATTATTTGGGCGAGCAGAGGCACAGTGAAATGGACGGTGTTGTACTAGAAGATGTAGCTGTTGTGATTCTCTGCTTGTGATGATCTATATTTAGTTCTGTACCATGGACTATTTATATATGGACTGTGGATTTATAGTGGACTGTATACTATGGACATGTGATATCTATATCTGTGTGAATGAACGTTATGGATTGTGTTAGGTAATTACGCGTAAACCTTTATACGATTTGAAAAGCTGTTTTAAAAACTTAACCAATTCAATTTGAATTTTGTTATTATTATTATTTTCGAAAAAAAAAATTTAGTCACAAATGAAAAATAAAAGCGAAATAAAAGCGATTGTTTCAATTACCAATAAAATAAATACGAAATAGAAGCGGTGGTTACAAGCCTCTCGGAAGGCACTGATCTGGATCACCGAATAGGCATCTGCATCCGACAGACTCGTCTCTTCACACTGAAAAAGAGGGGGGGAACTTTTGATGGGCACGGGTCTAGTAGAGTGGGGGAATCTCCACTTCACTTCGGGGGACTCCGGCCCAAGGAGAAAGAAAGGTTGTTTGCCGGGCTCAGCAAACACTTTAAAATAATTATTTTTGAACTTCTTAAAGGACTCAGTAAAAATTGGAAAGAGCTTGCGGTTGGGCGACTCCTCAAAGAAGTCCATCCCTTCCTATTGGGGGGTTCTTGGCCGGTTCGGCCGGTATGGACACTAAAATAATACAAGAAAACAGAACTGTACAGGATATTTCTAAATTTATACACAAATCCTCAAAAGATTTCATAAAAGCCCAGTTGTTAGGGTGAAGTTGCGAGGGGACCAGGGTCAGATGCTTTAGGAGTTGCATTTCAAAGTCAGATAAAGGAAAGCGGACACCCAAGCGGGTAACCACGTCCTTACAGAAAAAGAAGAAATTTGGTTCACCTTGCCCGACACACGAACACATGGGCTCGTGAGGGCCGGGGTGGCGAATCAAGAATCCTTCCTGATTCCCGATGGGGAGCGCGACAATGCTCTCCGGACTCATGATCGAAGAGGTGTTAAGAACCTCATAGGTTACCCAAGGAAATGTAGAAATTAAGAGAGGAGAAGGGCTATCAGTCTGAGATCCTGTTGATTGAGACTCTTCAACTATCTCCATCGAGGGGGTGTCCATAATGACTTACAAAAAAATAAAAGGCAACGATCAGTAAAAAGTAACTAGAGAAGTGACGACAATGTTTGACGAAGCACTAACTTACGTTGGGGCATCGATGCACAATGTAGGCACTACGGTCCCAAGTTCCTATTCAAGAGCCAATGTAGACACCCCAGTCCTTACAGGTGCGGGCTGGGGGACGGCAATCGGGTTATGTCGACACCCGTCCAGGGTTTCGTCGGTTTGTTTGTTGAACCTCGAGCTAGCCAAAAACAGAAATCTATCCAAACACCTCGGACACGGCTCAAACCGAGTCCCAGAGGGCGGCTCCATAGGACTTAGCCCTAAGGGCGAAGGAAACTTTGCGACAGGTGGAATTGAAGGGAGGCCTGAAGGGATCGCAGAAGGACCCCTAGACCTAGAATCAGAACTTGCCACAACCTTTGGGGATGAAGAAGTTTTGGTTAGAGGCTTCTTGGAGGGTTTGGAGCCTACAGAAGGGACACACAATAACCTTTTGGACTTCTCCTCTTCTGGAAGAGGGAGACCAAAGAACCAAAATGCAGAACTAGGGGGAACAGTTCTACGAATTTGCGCTTCCTCCTCAGGAGTGAATCCCATCTCAAGAAACTAAGATAAGATTCGATGCGCAGAGTGAACAGGAGAGGAAGGTAAAAACGGATAAAGGAAAAACAAGAACGGAGAAGAAAAGATGAAACCCAGAGATGATGAAACCCAGAAGTAGATTAAAGAAAGAGAAGCATGAAGAAACCAAAATAGATTGCAACCAAAGCAATTACAATGAGAAACAGAAGTATGGAAATCCCAAAACACAAGTACGAAAGAAATATAAGGTACCTAGAGTGGAAGAAACCTAGGGGAAATTTGAGCACCAAAGGTGAATAACGAGAGCGAGTGCCAAAAGCAAAAGGAAGCAGGGGAAAAGAAATGAACAAGAGGGGTTATCAAGAACAAATGGGGAGAAAGAAAAGAGAGGTAACCGTCAAAATACGAAACACCTGGAGCAGGTAACTGACGGACATGACTCGTCACAGAAGGGTAAAAATGTCTAACTCACCAAAAAGTGGGGGCAAGTTGGGAACAATTCAAAATGCTCACGATTAAAGTGTGCAAAGAAAGGATAGAACAGTAAATGATCGAGGTACGTGTTGTTTCCCATTCCCGTATGGCGATGAGAACGTTTCATTTCCCCAGATCAGAAGTCAAAAATAGGTCGGTTGCATCAAGGAAAGTACGCGAGAACTCGACAATAGCTACACCCCAGCTGCAACACAAACCCGAGGTCGAGAGTGTTTTGAAATCAAGTAATAACATCCTAGCCATTCATACTCCTAAACCCAGGACATGAATCTCGACAACGACCCAACGAGTAATGCCATCCCGGTCATCCAGACTGCTCGATGACTGGGCTGGGGGGCAACTGTTATGGATATTTGGAATAGGCCAAGTTAGAAGAGGCCCAACAAGACTCAGTCAAACTCCTTCACGAAGCAGTTCCAGTACAGAGAACGTGGTCATAACCATCTCAAACCGTGAGCGCCAATCAAACAGGAATTTCGGTATGGATTGTGGGAAAATCTTCCTCAACTGACTTCCAGGTTAGTGGTTATAAAAATGAGCATCCTCAAGAGAACAAGGTACACAATTCGGACTCTCTCTATTTCCTTCACAAAGTGCACACATCCCACGTCATTGTGGTGTCATTCCTCCAGAAGCACTGTGATCTTCTTCTCTGGGATATTTAATCAACATTGATATTCTCAGAAGGAGGGAGGAAGAATTTGATTCAATAGCAAATCACCAATATGCTTATTGGACATTTCTGTTTATCACGAACAAAACAAATAATATTTGTGCGTGCTGCAGACATCATGTAATATTTGGGGTGCCAATCTAATTGGAATTACAGACACTAACTTATTGTCTTAAAATAACTGGTAATTTTATTTTTGACAAATTAAGTTAAACTTGTAAGTTTTTCATCTACACAGAGAAAAGACAAAGAACATTAAAAATGACAAGAAATAGAATGTACGTACCATGTTGGTGGTAACCTGTGGTAAGAAAATTGGAAACGTAACACTGCGTACGAAACTTGTTCTCATTTGGGTGTCCATAAAAATATCAAACTCTCATTTTCAATGTGAGACACAAACTCAGAAGGCAATTAGGATCTTCGAGCAACCAAAAAGGCCATAAAATCTCACACTTTCTCTCTCTTCATCACACCACTTAATCCACTTCCGGGAAATCCAATTCCACCAATCACAATTCAAGAAACTCCATCCTAATAAGCTAATGATAAATATAGCAATTGACAAAGAGTGTGATACGCACGCACACACACTCACTATGACACTAAACCTCAAAAAACCATTGACTCAAAATGACTCCCAATGTGCCACGTGGTTCCAACTCTCACCACTAACTGAATAAACCGTTTCCATTCGCGGGCTCCTCTTCTCTCTCTCTCGTTCTCCACACAAACCAAATAAATCTCATAGCCATTCATCTTCCCAAAGGAGAAAGGAAAGAAGAGGAAGAAGAAAAGGAAAATGCACTTTGAACTGAGTTGATATCATCACTAAGAAAAAAGTGTAGTGATTCCTCAAGTCCCCATTTCATTCTTTTAACCAATTTGCTCTTTCTTCTCTTTTCTTAGTGATTAATTTGAAAAGAGAATTGAAGTTCCTTTTCTTTTTCATTTTTTTTTGTGTTTTTGGTTCTCTCTAATTTCGTTTTGTACATGATCAATGGCTTATTTAATGTCTTCTCCATTTACCTTACCCAATTCTAAGGTTGATCAACTTTCTTCTCTTGCCCAAAGGCACCTTTTTCTTCATTCTTTCCTTCCCAAGAAGGCCAATGGCTATGGCAGCAGCTCAAAGACTTCCCTGAGGGTGAAATGTGCTGCTATTGGCAATGGACTTTTCACTCAAACCACACCCGAAGTTCGTAGGATTGTTCCCGAGAAGAACCAAAGCCTGCCAACTGTTAAAATTGTGTATGTTGTGCTTGAAGCTCAGTACCAATCATCTCTCTCTGCTGCTGTTAGAGCTCTCAACAGCAACAAGAAAGATGCTTCCTTTGAAGTTGTGGGCTACTTGGTCGAGGAGCTTCGAGATGAGTCTACTTACAAGACCTTCTGCAAGGACTTGGAAGATGCCAAAATTTTCATTGGGTCACTGATTTTTGTGGAGGAGCTTGCCCTCAAGGTTAAGGCTGCTGTGGAAAAGGAAAGGGACAGACTTGATGCAGTTTTGGTGTTCCCATCAATGCCTGAGGTAATGAGGCTGAACAAGTTGGGGTCTTTCAGCATGTCACAGCTTGGACAATCCAAGAGCCCCTTTTTCCAGCTCTTCAAGAAGAAGAAGCAGTCCTCTGCCGGGTTCGCTGACAGCATGTTGAAGCTGGTGAGGACTTTGCCAAAGGTGTTGAAGTACTTGCCAAGTGACAAGGCTCAGGATGCCAGGCTGTACATTCTGAGTCTGCAGTTTTGGCTTGGTGGATCACCCGATAACTTGCAAAACTTCCTCAAGATGATTTCAGGGTCATATGTTCCAGCGTTGAAAGGGACAAAGATGGAGTACTCGGAGCCGGTTTTGTACTTGGACAGTGGAATTTGGCATCCTCTAGCTCCTTGTATGTATGATGATGTGAAGGAGTATTTGAATTGGTATGGAACCAGAAGGGATGCTAATGAGATGCTGAAGAGTCCTAATGCGCCGGTGATTGGTTTGATTTTGCAGAGGAGTCACATTGTGACTGGGGATGATGGTCACTATGTTGCTGTGATCATGGAGCTTGAGGCTCGAGGTGCTAAGGTTATCCCAATTTTTGCCGGTGGCCTTGACTTTTCGGGGCCAGTGGAGAGGTACTTGATTGATCCAATCACTAAGAAACCGTTTGTGAATTCTGTGGTGTCACTCACCGGCTTTGCACTTGTTGGAGGCCCCGCAAGGCAGGACCATCCAAGGGCAGTTGCGGCTTTGATGAAGCTAGATGTTCCTTACATTGTTGCATTGCCATTGGTGTTCCAGACAACAGAAGAGTGGCTGAACAGTACTTTGGGTTTGCATCCAATTCAGGTTGCTCTTCAAGTAGCACTGCCAGAGCTAGATGGGGGCATGGAGCCTATAGTTTTTGCTGGTCGAGATCCCAAAACGGGTAATAATAATAAATTTTTTTATCTTTCAAACTAGTAAATTAACATGTTTTAGTTTTGTCCTTGCTAATGCTTTAAGACATATATGTCCCTTAAGTTTGACATTTTGTTTGACAAAATTCATTGTTTGTTGTTCAATTGATATGTTTTCAGGAAAATCCCATGCTCTTCACAAGAGAGTGGAACAGCTCTGCACTAGGGCAATAAAATGGGCTGAATTGAAAAGAAAAACAAAGGTATTTGACAATTTATTAGTCTTAAAATTTAAATGTCCAGTTAAAGTGAATTTTAACTGAGCGTGTAAGACTCTATGTGAGATCTAACTAAACTATCCCGTTCACAACCATTTTTTTAACAGTAAAAATGAGGCTTAGATGATATGTAGAATAAAAATGATATTTTGACCTGAATGAATATGTATATTGTAGAAGTCTAATCTGTCTCATCTCATTGGTAGCTAGAGAAATCTGTCTCATCCGTTGACTTTGGTTGTTAAAATTTCTTGCTAAACTTGTGTACTCCTACAGGAAGAGAAGAAACTAGCAATCACTATCTTCAGTTTCCCACCAGACAAAGGCAATGTAGGAACCGCAGCCTACCTGAACGTCTTCTCCTCCATTTTTTCTGTTCTAAAAGATCTTCAAAGAGATGGTTACAATGTTGAGGGACTTCCAGAAACTTCAGAAGCTTTGATTGAAGAAGTAATACATGACAAAGAAGCGCAATTTAGCAGCCCAAATTTGAACGTTGCTTACAAAATGAGTGTCCGAGAATATCAAAACCTAACTCCCTACGCCACAGCATTAGAAGAAAACTGGGGAAAACCACCTGGGAATTTGAATTCAGATGGAGAGAATCTATTAGTATATGGGAAACAATATGGTAATGTATTTATAGGTGTTCAACCCACATTTGGCTATGAAGGCGATCCTATGCGGTTGCTTTTCTCCAAATCTGCAAGTCCTCATCATGGATTTGCAGCATATTACTCTTTTGTCGAGAAAATTTTCAAAGCTGATGCTGTTCTGCATTTTGGGACACATGGTTCCCTCGAATTCATGCCTGGAAAGCAGGTGGGGATGAGTGATGTATGTTATCCAGACAGTCTGATTGGGAACATTCCCAATGTCTATTACTATGCTGCAAACAATCCTTCTGAGGCTACCATCGCCAAACGTAGGAGCTATGCGAATACCATTAGCTATCTGACTCCTCCAGCTGAAAATGCTGGACTGTACAAAGGTCTTAAGCAGTTAAGTGAGCTCATCTCCTCATACCAGTCCCTCAAGGACACTGGCCGCGGGCCACAAATTGTGAGCTCAATTATCAGCACAGCTAGACAATGTAATCTTGACAAGGATGTGGAACTGCCAGAAGAGGGTGAAGAGATCCCAGCTAAAGAGCGCGACCTTGTCGTTGGAAAGGTGTATGCCAAGATCATGGAGATTGAATCCCGCCTATTGCCTTGTGGGCTCCATGTCATTGGTGAGCCACCCTCTGCCTTGGAAGCAGTTGCAACACTAGTGAACATAGCTGCACTTGATCGTCTCGAAGATGGTATTTCCTCTCTCCCTTCAATATTAGCTGAGACTGTTGGAAGAAACATTGAGGAAGTTTACAGAGGGAGTGACAAAGGAATACTAAAGGATGTAGAGCTTCTTCGGCAGATAACTGAAGCTTCACGAGGAGCAATTACTTCCTTTGTGCAGCGGACTACTAATAAGAAGGGTCAAGTTGTTGATGTAGCTGATAAACTTACCTCTATCCTTGGATTTGGCATAAATGAACCGTGGGTCGAGTACTTGTCAAACACCAAATTTTACCGAGCTGATAGGGAAAAACTCAGAACCTTGTTTGAGTTCTTGGGAGAGTGTTTGAAGTTAGTTGTATCTGATAATGAATTGGGAAGTTTGAAACAAGCGTTGGAGGGTAAGTATGTGGAGCCAGGACCTGGTGGCGATCCAATTAGAAATCCTAAAGTTTTACCGACAGGGAAGAACATTCACGCCCTGGACCCACAAGCTATTCCTACTACAGCAGCAATGCAAAGTGCCAAAATAGTGGTGGATAGATTAATTGAGAGGCAGAAAGCTGAAAATGGGGGAAAGTATCCTGAGACTATTGCACTTGTATTGTGGGGAACAGATAATATTAAGACATATGGTGAGTCTCTGGCTCAAGTCTTGTGGATGATTGGTGTGAATCCAGTAGCTGATACCTTTGGAAGGGTCAACCGGGTGGAACCTGTAAGTCTTGAAGAGCTTGGAAGGCCAAGGATTGATGTTGTGGTTAATTGTTCAGGAGTATTCAGGGACCTTTTTATCAACCAGGTATCACTTTCTTACCTGCTTATCCAGAAATGGAGCCTAAGACCAATTTATTTGTTCTACTGTTGCATCATTGATTGAAGTATTATTCTGTTATTGTTCAAAAAGGTTACCCAAATTAGTCATATTTGAACATGAAATAGCTGTGGTGTAGGCAATACTTAACATTTTTCTCTATATCAAAATAACTAATATCCTTGTTTGACATAATTCCATTGATTCATGAGAGACCATAATAATGTTCAGGTTACATTTTTGGGCCGAACATCTCTTTTCCCTTATTTTTCTAGGATTTTCTCTACACCATTGCTTTGCTCCTATTTTTATATGCTTTTATTTTTTTTCTCCTTAAGATGAATCTTCTGGATAGAGCAGTGAAGATGGTTGCTGAATTAGATGAACCAACAGAGCAAAACTTTGTGAGGAAGCATGCACTAGAACAAGCCCAAGCCCTTGGGATTGACATTAGAGAAGCGGCAACAAGGGTCTTCTCCAATGCCTCAGGGTCCTACTCCTCAAACATAAACTTGGCAGTGGAGAATTCTTCATGGAATGATGAGAAGCAGCTCCAGGACATGTACCTTAGCCGAAAGTCTTTTGCTTTTGATTGCGATGCGCCTGGTGCAGGCATGACTGAAAAAAGAAAGGTCTTTGAAATGGCTCTGAGCACAGCAGATGCCACATTCCAAAACCTTGACTCATCAGAAATCTCCCTCACTGATGTCAGTCATTACTTTGACTCAGATCCAACAAACCTGGTTCAAAATCTAAGGAAAGATGGGAAGAAGCCAAGTGCATACATTGCTGACACAACCACTGCTAATGCTCAGGTGAAAATTGTTACATAAATATCCATCCTATTTCCATGCTTGGTGTGATCATTTTTGCATTCTTGAATTATACCCAGATCACATTGAGTTTACACTGCAGATGTCCATGATTTCCATTTGACCTTCTGGAGATGATCCTTTTCAGGTGCGTACCCTTGCTGAGACAGTTCGACTTGATGCAAGAACCAAACTATTGAACCCCAAGTGGTATGAAGGCATGCTGTCTACTGGATACGAGGGTGTTCGTGAGATTGAGAAGAGGCTCACTAACACAGTTGGGTGGAGTGCAACCTCAGGCCAAGTTGACAACTGGGTGTATGAAGAAGCCAACACAACTTTCATTCAAGATGAGGAAATGCTGAAGAAGCTCATGAACACAAATCCAAACTCCTTTAGGAAGCTGGTGCAGACATTCTTGGAAGCCAATGGACGCGGTTACTGGGAGACTTCAGAAGATAACATTGAGAAGCTCAGGCAGTTGTACTCAGAAGTTGAGGACAAAATTGAAGGCATTGATCGCTGAAGTCATAACTGAGATGACTACACAGACATTAACTGTTGATTTAACTGTGCCTTCTTTGTCTCTGGAGCTTTTTTCCCACACTGTATTGAAAGTTGTTGCCAATGGTGTCCTTTTAATGTGATTTTGCTACCCTCTTCTTATTTCCCTGTTGTAATTTTAATCATTTTCAGGGATCATGTTCTTTTGTGCAGTTGCAAACGCCAAACCTACATGTCAAATATTGCTTTCAGTTTAAAATATAGAGAATGATCCCCTTATATATGTAGTCATGTTATAAAATTGAGTAAAACCGAAGTTGACAATAAATATAAACTTGTGAACATGATGACACACTAACTTCTGGAAGAAGTTAAGTAATTTCAATTCAGTGTTCTAGGTGCTTGATGTGAAGGCTTTTTGGTTTGTGCTGGAACCTGGAGACCGATGAGTTTATCTGAAAAAAAAAATACATTTCGGTTTGTGTATGTATATGCACGTTAGCCATTGTTCTTGTCTATGTGAAGTCAACAGGTATGATAGATAATACCACTTTACAAAAAAAAAAAGAGATAAAGCAAAAAGATGAGAGTTAATGAAGTGTTAACACTGAGTCATTATATTTTGACACTAAAATTTTTTAAACACCCAATTAATAACTCTATTTTTTATCTATCTCTCTCACACTATATCATCAATCAAACAGTGGCGGCGGAGGCAGGAATTTTATTGAGAGGGGACGAACATAAAAAAAACTATATCATAAATAAAAGTACTTCGAAAACAATACAAACCTAATATAAAAAAAATTATTACAGAAATTAAAATCAGTTCACTTGACTCTTACTCTACGTGTTTTCGTATTGTTAAAACCATCTATAATTGAATCCGTACTAAAACTCAAAACAATTTCTTTTTCAATGTATGTAATCAAAGAATCATCAAGAAATTGGTCTTCCATTCTATTTTGAAGTCTGGTATTGATTATCTTCATAGCTGAGAAAGATCTTTTAGTAGTTGCCGTAAAAAGTGAAAGAGTGAGTACAAGTCTAATCACTCTATCAATAAGAGGGTAAATGATGGACTTTCCAGTTTTTGTTAGCCCTTGACATAATTCAGATGTAGTTGATAAATTAATCAAATCTGGATGTTTAGGAATGTCAAGCTCCAAATGTTGTAATTTCATCTTCAAATGCAATTATCATCACTGTTAAATGACTTGTACTTGTTTCTTGGATCTAAAGTCATGCTCAAAGCAAGTAATTCAACAATATTATCATTGAACCTGCTATTTAATTCTTGTAATTGATAATCAATTGTAGTATAAAAGATATTTACCTATAAAATTTTTCAATAGAAAAATCACCTTGTTCATTTCGAGCACGACCTGTCCTTCCAACATATTTTGCACTCATATATGGAATGTCAATGTCATGTTTTATGCAAAATTCTTGAACATGAACCAAGAAAGCATCCCAATCTATCACTCTTAATTTCTGAAGTAACTCTTTTGTAGTTGAAACCAAATGTAAAGCATTTGAAATATTTTGAGACTTTAGTTGCAAAGCTTGACAAAGGACTTCAATAATACTCATAATTTCCTTCATAAGGTGCAATATGATGACAAAATCAAAAGATGTCAATGATGAGTATGCATTATCTGTATCTCCACGATGTGATGCTGTCTTTCATTCATTAGAAATATTTTCAAGAACTTCACATATGGCTTTAAACATTTTAAACAAATTACCAATCTAATTAAGACCAACTCACATATGAGAACTCCAACGAGTAGCTCCAGCTTGATGCAAAGTACCAATCTAATTAAGACCAACTCATGATTCGAGTTCATCGATAACAATCATTCTTGCAATTTCACTTGCTTGGGCAACCTTTAACTCATCATTACGTTTACAAGAAGAAGTAACAATATTAATTATGAAGTTTAATTTTTCAAAAAATTGATGAACATGTTTTACCTCATGAGATGCGGCAACCAAGGCAAGTTGAAGGTGATGAGCTAAGCGATGGACATAATAAGCATATGGACACTCAATGCAAATTAAAGCCTGTAATCCATTCCATTCACCTCGCATATTGCTAGCTCCATCATAGCCTTGTCCTCTAATATTTTGAACATCAAGATTATGGTCACGAAGAGTATTGGATATTCCATGTTTCAAAGTCTTAGCACTTGTATCTTCCACATGTACAAGACCAAAAAACCTTTCCCGTATAAAACCATTTTTATCTACAAATCTCAAAACAATAGCCATATGCTCTTTTCTAGATACATCACTAGCTTCATCAACAGTAAGACAAAACTTGACATTGGAAATTTCTTCCCGTATTGTTTTCTTAACCTTTTCAGATAAAACATGAAGAATTTCCTTTTGAATTTGAGGGGAATTATATGATGCATTTTGAGGAGCTTTTTCTAAAACAACTGCTGCAACTTCTTGGTTATAGGAAGCTAAAAACTTTACCATCTCAAGAAAATTACTCTGGTTAAGTGAATCCAAGCTTTCATCATGACCTCTAAAAGCACATCCTTGAAGAGCAAGTCATCTTGCCACATCCACAGAAACTTGTAGTCTCAAACGATTAGTTGCAATCTCATGAGAAGTAAGTTTTTCAACCAATATCTCAATATGTTGAGATAACATTTTTCCCAATATGGCGTAGAAAAGCACAATTTTCTCCTTCATTAACCTTTTTCCAATTTTTAAATCCCTCAACAACAAATGTATTAAGTCCAAAACGACCACTGCCACATGGTTTACTAAATAAATAACAAGGCAAACAAAATGCAGCATCTTTGCTTGGAGAATACTCTAATAAAGATGGAAACAAATCAAACCAAGAAGAGCAAAAATGACATCGGTTCTTCTTTGGCCCAGAAAAAGAATAATTTTGAAGCTTGCACTGAAATGGACCAAATTTAAGATAAGCACGAAAAATTCCATCTTGTTGATTTACAGGATATTTCCACATTGGAGGGCATAGTGCATGATTTCTTTCCAATAAAGCAAGACCAACTTCTTTAACTACCTCTTTATTTTCAATTCTAGGAGTCTCAGTATTCAACAATTCAACATTAGGAGTAGACAATGGCAAAGACTCATTATTCTTTCTCTTAAAATAAGCATCAATGGTAGTAGCACCCTTCCCCATAATTTTTCTGCGCGTCAATCACAAACAATATCAAGTATCAATGCAATCGCGTAAAATAAATCACTGTTACATTTTGAATGAGATGCACATAACACATTGCACAACATTAACAACCGAAACAATAATTTATTTTTTTATTTCGTTTCAGATTTAACAAAAATGGGTTCAGCCCAACATGGTAGGGGTGTATGTGTAAAAACAAAGGGCGCAAATAGCAGTTTATTTTATTTTAGAAGAATAACAACATGAAGAAGAAGAGAAAAAGAGGGAAAAAGAAAAGAATGAGGGGATACATGAAACTCTACTCTTTCACTGATTTACTAAATGAAATAACTTTTTTGACTCCTTCTGTTCTCTTGGGATTTGTGTTTCCTTTTTCTCCTTTATATCCAGACTTCTCCCTTTTATAGTGTTCTTTCTCCCTCTTCCTCTTTATTCCTTTCCTTTTTTTTTATTTTTTCTGTTTTATCATCTTCTTTTCCTTTTTTTTCTTTTTCTGTTATCTCTCTTTCCCATTTTATTTTTATTATATTTTCTTTCCTTTTTTATATATTTTTTTCATCTTTTATGTTTTCTTTCCTTTTTATTGTTTTAATATTTTTTCTTTTTCTTTTCTTTTTTTACTATATTTTCTTTATATTTTTTTTCTTCCCCCTTTTACCTTTTTTTAATATTATTTATTTCCTCTTTTTTTTCTTTCATTTTCATTTTTTTATTAATTTTTTTCGGTGATGATGGCTCACTCTAACCCCCCTAGTTCCACCTTTGCAATCAAATCAATACGTTATCTCTCATTTCTTTCTTTTTCTCTCTGAAGTTGTAAACATTTGAAGGTGTCAAATATAATGACTCTTACATTATTGAGACGTCCATATATAACTACTTAAAAAAATGCAACAATGAAAAAATTTATATTATAGAAGGTGAAATAAGCTGTGTTTTGGCTTAGTTTCTTCTGGTTTTTTTTTTTTTTTCAGGATTTAATTTTAGGATTTTTGTCCTCAAAAAACCTTTTACGAACATAAAAACTGGTTCATCTTTTTAAGTTCAAAGGAAATAAAATTGTTAAATAACTTCTTTGATTTTAAACTCTTAAGTTGAACTTTTACTTTAAATGCTAAAATATGTTTTAGGTTCATGATAAATTAGTAATTTTATATTTATTTTCTAATAAATTTTTTCTTTACATTGAATACCTAATAAAACAACAAGAGACTGAAATACACTTATCAAGAAACAATTACAAAATTCATTAATTTATCAAGGACTAAAAAAATGTAAAGAACCAAAATAGAATTGTTATTTTATTAGGAATTCAATTGTAACATAAAAACAAATATAAAATTCTAATATTTATTAGAAATAAATAATATTTTAACCTACTTTAAAATAGCTTGAAAGTAACATAAATTCCAAAAAGTTAAGGCCAAAAAGAATAATTTACCCTTTTCTAACATACAAATTTTCTTAAGCCATTGGATAAAAATGCATATGAACATCCAACTCTGACCAAAGTCACGGTGACTTTATTGCACAAAGGTCACCAAATTCAATTCCGAAGAAAGGGAAAGGTACACGAGGTTAGGGATGGCAAAATGGACTTGGCCCGTCGGGCTGGCCCGCTTAGCCCACAAAAAAACGCGAGCTGGGTTGATAATATCAATCCGCAAATTAAAAGCGGGGCGGGCTAGCCCGCTGGGCCTATATTATTTAAATATTAAATATTAAAATTAAATAAATATATTTAACATATTTTGAAATAGGTATATTCTTTAAATTTATACTCTTTTGTACTCTCATAATTAACTTATAAGTTTTAATATTAAAATAGTTATGATAATGATACTTTCAAATAGTCTTTCATTACTAGCATATTACACTTTTGGACAGTTTATAACCGTAAATTCCATTTGCAAATGGTGTAATTTTGTGAATTATTACATGACATCATTTATTTAGCATTAATTTTAAATTATTTACTTTTATTTAACTTTGTGTTTTTCTCACTACTTCAAAGTTGTTTTAAGTTTTTTTTTTGACTTGTTAAATTTTTTTTACACCATATTCAAAAATATATTAAATAAAACAATATTAAAAATATAGAAAATATTAAATGAAAACATATAAAAAATATACAAAATATTAAATAAACTAAAAAATAAAAATATATTTATTTATTAAATAATTAAATTAAAAAATTACAGTTTTTTCAAAAAAAATTTATGAAAAATATAATTAATCCAACCATTTTTTTTTATAAAAAATATACAAAATTAAAAAATTGTAGTCGTCATCATGAGGGAGCACCTTCCAAAAGCATCAAGGGATGCCTTGGCCATGACAAGTGGGCCACCACCCATGATTCAGTTCGCAGTGCAACCTAATTTGGAAAAGATGGGATATGATATTAAGAACGATTTGCTTGTGTTTAGGGCGTGGAGAAGTAGATTGCTAGATTGTTTTGTATGTGTATGTATGTAAATTGGATTGTTGTTTGTGTAACGGATGTTATTGGAGTATCGTTTGTTTCATTTTTTATAGGGGTAATTTTTTTATTAAAAAAATGAAATTCATTTATGACTTTTATAAAAAAAAATTAACGACTTTAAAGTCATAAAATAAAAAAAATTATTCACGTTAAAGTCATAAAATATTTTATGACTTCAATTAAAAAAAATAATTCTTATGACTTTAATCTCATAATAAAAAAAACTGAAATCATAAAATATTTTACGACTTCAGTTAAGAAAAATAAAAAAAATTCAAAAGTCGTAACATATATTACAACTTACCCCTTTTTCGGTAATAATTCAAAACGAAGCCCTAAATGATAATTAACTGAAAAAACGAGCTCCAAATGGTCATTTCGCCCCGAAAATGCCACAAGCTCGTTCTTGTTCGGCTTTGGAGATCCAAAACTCATGGTTATTAAAATCGCGAGTTAACTTGTAAAATTGTGAGTTTACGATTCCACATTTCCTCTACGATAAATCGTGAGTAGAATCGCAAATTAAGTAGAATCGATAGTAAACTTGGTAGAATTGGAGTAAACTTAGTAGAATCGAAGTAAACTCAATAAAATCAGAGTAAACTCGATAGAATCGAACCAAACTCGGAGTTAAGTTATGAACTTCAGTTTTTTTATGTTATTTATAGATTCATACAAAGAGGAGAAATCACTTGCATTAAAAGAAGATGAATGATTTAATTTATATGATGTACAACTTGAACCCGCAAAGTAGACAAATAAAAAAAAATATTGCTTGGTAACGTTGAACAACATACATACATGTCTAGCCATGGACATAATGTGTTTAGTTTGACTTCACACAAATCTCTCTTATTGAATAGGGACGGATATGAATACAAGTTTTTTCAGATGATTGTTGAATTGGTATCTAGTAAAATTTATCGTGCTCCTTTACCTGTTGCGGATTACCTAGTTGGTCTAGAGTCACAAGTGTTAAAAGTAAAGTAACTTCTGGATGTTGGATCTGATGATGTTGTCTACGTGGTGGGGATCCATGGTCTTGGTGGCATAAGTACAACGACATTTGCTGTTGCAGTTTATAATTCCATTGCTGATCGTTTTGAAGCTTTATGTTCTTTTGAAAACGTGAGAGAAAATTCAAACAAACATGGCTTACATCTCCAAAGCAACCTTCTTTCTGAAACAGTTGGAGAGAAGGACATTAAGTTAACAAGTATTAGACAAGGAATTTCCATAATACAACATAGGATCCAGAAAAAGAAGGTATTTTTTATGCTAGATGATGTTGACAGACAGGAATAGTTACAAGCAATTGTTGGAAGACCTGATTGGTTCGGTCCTAACAATAGAGTCATCATCATGACTCACGGACAAACAGTTGCTCGCTCATCACGATGTTAAAAGAATGTATGAGGTGGAAGAATTGAATGAGGAAGATGCTCTTCAATTACTTAGATGGAAAGCTTTTAAATTGGAAATAATTGATCCACATTACTAGGATGTTTTGAATCGAGCAGTAACTTATGCTTTGGGTCTTCCATTGGCTTTAGAAGTAATAGGTTCCAACTTATTTGGAAGAAATGTAGAACAATGGAAATCTGCTTTAAATCACTATGAAAGAATTCCTTATAAAACAATCCAAAAGATACTTAAAGTAAGTTATGATGCTTTGAAAGAAAAGTGTTTTTCTTGACATAGCATGTTGCTTCAAAAAATGTGAATTGGTAGAGGTGCAAGATATACTTCATGCTCATCATGGCTATTGCATGGAATATCATATTGGAGTGCTGATTGAAAAATCTCTCATGAAGACTAGTTTTTTTGGATGGTACAGTGACATTACATGACTTGATAGAAGACATGGGTAAAAAAGTTCAGGAAATAATCAGCAGAAGAGCCTGGGAAACGTAGTAGGTTATGGTTCTCTAAGGATATAGTTCAAGTTTTAGAAGAAAATAAGATTGATACATGTGCACAGTTTAGTTTTTCATCTATAACCATCTATTATTTGTTTGATTATTATACATGACACAATTATTTTTTTCTCTTCAAATAATGTACATTTCTCTAAATATGCATGTTGAAGTCCTAATATATATGCATGCATTGTGGTTGCATTGACTTGTGATTTTTGTGTTATAAGGGAACTAGTCATATTGAAATCATATTTATGGTTCCCTCGTATTTGAAGAAGTAGAATGGGACAGAAATGCCTTCAAGAAGATAAAAAATCTCAAAACACTTATTATTAAAAGTGGTATATTTTCCAAAGGTCCCAAACATCTTCCTAATACTTTAAGAGTATTGGAATGGTGGAGATATCCTTCACAGGATTTTCCATATAGTTTTCTTCCGGAGAAACTTTTTATATGCAAGTTATTCAACGGTTGCTTTTCATCACTCGGGTTGGCTGCCTTATTATCGAAAAAGGCAAGTGTATCTTTTTCCTTTTTTTTTATGTTGCTGATGTTGGTGAATTTGAAAAGTTTAAATTTTAGCCTTTGTCAATATTTAACGCATATACCTGATGTATCTTGTGTCTTACATTTGGAAAAATTGTCATTTCGATGCCGTGAGAATTTATTTACAATTCATTATTCAGTTGGTCTCCTGGAAAAACCTATAGTCTTGAATGCTTTTGGTTGCCTCAAGCTCAAGAGTTTTCCACCCATCAAATTGAGCAACTCATACTTTCATACTTTCGAATTGTGTCCGTCTTAGAATTTTCCAAAAGTATTAGGAAAGATGGAAAATATAACACAACTTAGGTTGGCAGGAACTCCGGTAAAAGAATTCCCACTTGCATTTCATAATCTTACTGGACTTCAAAAATTACATCTGTTCTGTCCGCGGACAATTTGTTGAAGTGCTGCCATTTTCATTCCGATCATTTCCATGATGCCAGAACTGGTTGAGATTGAAGCTTGGCAATGGGAAGGATGGCAATTGCCTAAGGAGGATGAGGGTGCTGAAAAAGTGAACTTAACTGAGTCTTCAAACGTTCAGCATCTTCGTCTCTTAGACTGCAACTTGTCACATGAATTTTTTCCAATATTTCTCACATATTTTACTAATGTGAAGGAGTTAGACCTATCATTCAATAATTTCACAGTTATTCCTGAATGCATCACAGAATGCCACTTTTTAACAAGGCTTAATTTGAATGAGTGTGAGCGTCTTCAAGAAATTTGAAGGATTCCTCCAGACTTAAAATATTTCTCAGCAAAAAATTGCGTATCTTTGACTTCCTCATGTAGAAGCATGTTACTGAATCAGGTATTGATTTATGTATTGAGTTGGTCACTAATAGTGTATTTGTTTGGATGAACTTCTCTATAAGCACGTAGGTACTTTCACTTTTATAGAAGTTCTCCCATCTAAATTTTTCAAAAACTGTGGAGAAGTTTATCCGATAAGAACTTATTGTTGCTAAATTTGATGAATTATTTGTGACTAACAGGAACTGCATGAGGCTGGAAACACAGTCTTTTGTTTGCCAGTTAGTAAGATTCGAAAGTGGTTTGAGTGCCAGACCTGGGGACCATCAATTTCTTTCTGGTTTCGTAACAAATTCCCAGCCATAGCTATTTGTCTTTTGTTGGGACCAACCAGCGACAACTCTGCCAAAAATTAACTTTTTTAGACCCATCGTGATCATCAATGGCAATAAACACGGGGGTGACAATTTGTGGTTTGAAAGGGATTGTATATTTCTTTTTGATCCACAGGAGATAAAACTCAGATAATATGGATGAAGCACTTCTAGAAAATCAATGGAACCATGCAGAGATTACATGTGAAGATTTGAATTCTGACCCAATCCCAATCCTTAACAAAATGGGGAATCTATGTATTGAAACAGCAAAGTAGCATGGATGATATTCAATTCACTGATCCCTGTAGAAAATGAAAATTAGATGATGATGATGATGATGTCAATAATTCAGAATCACAATGTCAACAGATACTGAAAAAGCAAAGATTAGTAAAGTGGAAGTTGCAGAGACACAATTTGTGAGGCAGCAACAACGTGTGTTTTTTGTCACGCATGTGGACATCATTTGGAATACTAACTTAACATGTAATTTTATTTCAAGAAACCTAAAAGACTCAAGTGTACATTAATCAAACGTGTGTACATTGCAGCTGAGGGAGAAAGGACTGAAGAACACAAGCCGACTTGTGAGAATCGAGATTAGAAGTAGAAGCTATTGCTTA
The DNA here is from genome assembly GCA_007407185.1 of Glycine tomentella. Lineage (NCBI taxonomy): Eukaryota > Viridiplantae > Streptophyta > Magnoliopsida > Fabales > Fabaceae > Glycine > Glycine tomentella. Next base: position 105,511 of record PYAF01002134.1, read on the forward strand.
AAGACTGAGTTTTCATTTCTGCTGCATAAATATGCTATGCTCCATATTTTTCATTCATATTTTTCTGAATTTCAAAAGGAATAACAGCCATACATCATAGTCATACTTGTTTCAGCAAAAGGACATGTACGGTGTACCCACTGTCTCTAGGTGTACAAATTTTTCCAAATCAGAACAAACCCATACCTACTAAGCAGAACATTGCCAACTGAAATAAGCAAAGATGACTACATCAATAAATAAGTATTTTAGAAAAGTTTTATAGCTCATTAGTTAATAGATCAAATTGATCAAAGAAAGTGACATTTTATTTATATGACGCGGCAGCTACATGTGTGCCTTGTTGATTGTTATACACTTCACGTGTCAACTCAGTTTCTATAATGACATTAGATGCACAGAATTACAACGACATTAAATTGGTTCATGATTTACAATTTAAGAGACCATTTTGGATTTTGCCGTTTGTTAATTTCAAAGACAAATTTGACTTATCCTTACAGTTTTAATGACTAAATTAGTAATTTACTCTAATTTTAGAATCATAATGATCATGTAACTAAACTAACTGTCTTGCTGTACCCATAGGCCTTAGGTAACTAATTCTAATTTGCTGATTAATTGAATATGTGATTCTTGTGACTGCAGCAAATCTGGACTCTGCTGGTTTATACCTTAGCAGGGTAGATAAATCATTCTTCATCCAAATGTATGCAAATAAAAGAGGCGCTGTACTTGAATTTCTTTTATAATTCTTTCTGGATTCTCTTGTACTGATTTATCCATGAATTTTACTTATTAAAAATAAATAAATGCAAAAAAAAAAAAAAAAATTGAAGTCTAATTGGCGAACCAAGCGGTTTATGAAAAATTAAAGTGATGCTTTACAACCTAATGATAAACCATTTTTATTGTATAATGGATTCTTCCAAACAATGACAACCATATTTATTCAAGGTTCATTTTTAAATCATTGAGCGAGCTTACAATATTTGATTGCTTAACCATTTATTTAGTTTTACATTGGACAACTTTTATTGATTTGATTGGAGTTTGGGACCTTGGTGGTGGACTTAAACGTCCACTTGTTTTCCTTGACACTAGCTATTTTTGACAGATGTGAATTTAATTTTGGATAAATATTGTTGGACACCCAAATGCTATCCTACACCCAGTGAGAGACTGAAAAAAAAAGTATGAAAAATATATGTATGATAAGTGATATGATGTGATAGAAAGAAAGAGAAATGAGAAGTATTGATAAGGTGTTTAAAATAGTGAAGTGTTAAAATATCATCTATATAATAAAAGAGATTTAATGGGATAACAATTGATTTCACAATTCGTACTTTTCGTGCAGAATAGTTTTAATAATATTTAGCAATTTCGTTATTGAATATTAGGCATTAAGATACTGTCAAATTCTCAAAAGCCCACTATTAAGCATATGAATCGCTTGATATATATATATATATATATATATATATATATATATATATATATATATATATATATATGATCTCTGGTTTCACTTTTGATTTTCATTAATCATCAACTAAGGTTAACAAATATTTGTGACTATAAAATGAAGGGATAGCATAAGTGCCCAAGCCATTGTGGAAACTTTGGTAGCTGGAAGATATTATTCAACTTTGGCAACGGATTTGGCAGGCAGTGCCTTGGGTTGGTGGAATGTTGTACTCAAAGAAAATTCATTTGAAAATAAATTTTCTTTTACTTGGGCAGATTGCTATAAGCAGCTCATATTTATTAAGTACTTCATCAACAAAATTTAAAATAGTTTTGTAATCCTCCTGTCTGATCAAATTTTTTTATATTTTTTTATCCAAACCAGAAACTTCATCATCTTAGCAACTCAGTTTAAATAATAAAATAGGAAAACTTTACTGTGAAGTGAATATGTAATGATGAAAGTGCGACAAATTAATCCTAAAGATAATTTAATGATAAATTGATTCCTAAATTTTATAACTTAATGTCAAATTGATCATTGAACATTATTAAAATTAAATGATAAAATGATTTTACAAGTTTAATGATAAGACTAATTTATTGCATTTTTTACATATTCTAAAATTAAATTTGTATTTTTCACCTTTCAGAAATTAAGTTATTACTACATCACACTTTCAAACATAAATATTGGATTCAACAATTTTTCTATCTTTGAAAGTTTCAACATCTTTAATGTGACAAATTGGATGGACGATTCCAAATTGCATCCAAAGATGATGAAAGTTTCAACATCTTTAATGACGACAGAACACGTATTTTTAATCTATTTTACTAAGATAAAACATTAACCATCTAATTTGCATGAATGGACGATTCTCACAAGTGTAGCAAATCCAGGTTCCAGCAAATAGACATTATTATATTATGTCAAATATAATGTAAAATCATCAATTAGCGAATATACAGACATTTTATTTTAACAGCGATGCTAAATTATTCAACAAACCAGCGAAATCCAGCTCATTGAATAGACATTATTATATATATATATATATATATATATATATATATATATATATATATATGAATGAGAAGAAATCAAATTACTTTAAAATTAACTTGAAAAAAATTATTCTCCGAAATTGTTTTGACAAATAACTTATCTTTAACCGCTAGAATAAAAGAAAATAAAAAGTAAAGATGACCAATAACTCTTAATAGTTATGTTTGAAATAAATTGATCTCTCTTCTATCCATCAATGTGTTACTATGAAGAATAGACATTATATTTATTATATGCGCAATCTAGCAAAATCCATGACATAAAATGCACATTATTTTATACGTATGGGTGTACAGATAGTGACACCCCATCTAACTAGACTAAAAAAACCATGCATTTTTAGTATACATAAAGTTCTCCGTTGACTTATACTTTGTATAAATACCATACACGATACGATTCAGAAAATAGTAGTAATGGGGCCAATTAAATTAATGAGTACAGGTGTTAAGTTTATAAAGTATTTCAGAGCCACTTTATCCCATATTTTACAAGGGCTATTGGTCTTTTACTGACAAATTACTTCTGGACAAATAAAGATTTCGTATTTCTCTTGAAATATAATCCAAAGTCTAGTTTGGTGGACATCCTGTCTTTTAGAAATTTTTTGGCACCCTAAGGTACATAGAAAGATGAAATTATTTGCAGTTTAGGCTTATAATAATCTTTGGATTGAATCTCTGATGTCTTGCCGGCTAGACAGGATTGAGGGTGTTATGTCCTTCCTAACACTATTTTTCAGCAAACAAAAAGAGAGAGAGATGAAACCAATTTATCATGATGTGATAAAGCATCTCGTTGACTTTTCATAAATCAATTGGTTCACCTACTTGACTTTGGATATTTCCTTTTATTTGCACACGTTTGAATGAAGAATGATTTTCTTCTACCTGCTACAGTAAACATATAGGTATATGTTACATCAACCCATCAGATTTTTATTAAATTCCATCTTCAAGAAAACAAAAAATTGTAATGGATATTTGCAACGGCATATGTCTCCATTGACTAGACTTTTGCATAAATATGTATCACAGTGGCTAGATATGATTCAAAATAGAACCATTCCAGCAAGTTTATCACTGCATTCCTATCTACCTAAAATCATGGCCGAATCACTCCTTTTCTCCGTTGCAGAATCACTGCTAGGGAAGCTTGCTTCTCGTGCTGTTGAAAAAGTTTCTCTGGCCATGGGGGTGTACCATGATCTACAAGAAATGAGAGAGACTATGGTACTGGTCAAAGCTTTGCTGTTAGATGCTGAGCAAAAGAAGCAGCAGAACAATGCATTGAGCGATTGGCTGAGACAGATTAAGCGCGTATTTTCAGATGCCGAAGACATAGTTGACAACTTTGAGTGTGAAGCTTTGCGGAAGCATGTTGTCAACACTCATGGTAGCGTCTCGAGGAAGGTACGTCGTTTGTTCTCAACTAGTAATCCTCTTGTTTATCGTTTAAGAATGGCACGTGAGATAAAAGGCATCAAGAAGAGGTTAGAGAAGGTTGCAGCTGATAGGGACATGTTTGGCCTTCAAATTAATAACATGGATACTCGTGTCGTGCATAGGAGGGAAATGACTCATTCCCATGTAAATGCCTCAAATGTGATAGGAAGGGAACATGATAAAAAGAAAATAATAGAGCTTTTGCTGCAAGATGGTCATGACACAAGTCCCTCTGTTATTTCTATCGAGGGATTCGGAGGCATGGGAAAGACCACGCTTGCAAAGTTGGTGTTCAATGACTTGATCATTGATGAATGTTTCCCATTGAAGATGTGGGTGTGTGTCTCTAATGATTTTGAACTTAGGAACGTGCTTATTAAAATCCTTAATTCTACTCCTAACCCGAGTAATGAAAACTTCAAAAACTTTGAGATGGAGCAACTTCAAAATCGTTTGAGAAATACACTTCAACGTCAGAAGTTCTTGCTTGTCTTGGACGACGTATGGAACGAGAATCGTGTTAAATGGAATGAGTTGAAGGATATCATAGACATAGGTGTTGAAGGGAGCAAAATCCTAGTGACTACTCGTAGCCACGCAATAGCTGTCATGATGCGCACTAAATCGTCTAACTGTTACCGTCTAGAAGGCCTTTCTGAAGAACATTCCTTATCTTTATTTCTCAAATCAGTTTTCGATGATGGAGAAGAGAGAAAACATCCACAATTGGTGGAGATTGGGAAAGAAATTGTGAAAAAATGTGGAGGGATACCGTTGGCAGTAAGAACACTAGGAAGTTCACTAGTCTCAAGGGTTAATAGACAAGAGTGGGAGTTTCTAAGAGACAATGAGATTTGGAATTTACCACAAAATGAACAAGACATTTTGCCTGCTCTTGAATTAAGTTATGATAAACTACCTTCGTATTTAAAACGATGCTTTGCATGCTTCTCCCTTGCCCCTAAGGACTTTGATATTTCTAGTTTTTATGTTACATTACTGTGGGAGGCACTTGGTTTTCTTCCACAACCAAAGGAAGGTGAAACAATACATGATGTTGCCAATCAATTTTTGCGTGAACTATGGTTAAGATCTTTTCTTACAGATTTTCTAGACATGGGAAGTACTTGCAGATTTAAATTACATGATTTAGTGCGTGATCTTGCAGTGTATGTTGCAAAAGGCGAGTTTCAAATATTATATCCCCACAGTCCAAATATATATGAGCATGCCCAACATTTGTCATTCACTGAAAATAATATGCTTGGCATTGATCTCGTTCCCATAGGTCTGAGAACTATAATTTTCCCTGTGGAAGCTACCAACGAAGCTTTCTTGTATACGTTGGTGTCGAGGTGCAAATACTTTGCCTCGCAGCATTGGAAAGTTGAAACACTTAAGATATCTTGATCTTTCGGGTAACCAAAAACTTGAGGAACTCCCTGATTCAATGTGCAAACTCCAGAATTTGCAAACTTTAGACCTCAGAGGATGCATAAAGCTACATGAATTGCCCAAAGGAATAAGAAAACTAATCAGCCTTCGTCAGCTGCTTGTAACCACAAGGCAACCAGAATTTGCAGAGAAAGAGATTGCAAATTTGACTTCTATAGAAACATTAGAACTCCATTCTTGCAATAATTTGGAGTCATTGTTTGAAGAGATACAAATTTCTACTCTTAAATTTTTAAATTTTTCTGGTTGTGAGAGTCTAAAGTCTTTCTCGTTTCATGCCATTACAAATTTAGAGAGTTTGGTTATCTTCAATTGTAGTAAGTTGGAATTGTCAATGGGCCTTGGCAATGAAATCCCTGCTTCAAGGTTAAAGTTACTTGTTCTTCAAAGTTTGTCACAACTGGTCACTTTGCCACGGTGGTTGCAAGGCTCTGCTAGCACATTGCATTCCTTGTTAATTGTTGGCTGTAACAATCTCAAAGAGCTTCCTGAATGGCTTTCTACTTTGAATTGTCTCAAACTACTTATGATTGAACATTGTCCAAAGCTGCTCTCACTCCCTGATAGCATGCATCACCTCCCAAACCTTGAACATTTAGAAATTAATGATTGCCCTGAATTATGCAAAAGATGTCAGCCAGGAGTTGGACTGGATTGGCACAAAATATCACATATCAAACAAATTATCATCGGTGAACCAGAAGAGTAGAAGGAATTCTCACATAAACACATTCAAAAGTTAAAGGTATTATTTTTCACTTTTTGGTTTCCATAATGCATTGTTGTTTTAGACGACTTATTTATGCTATTTTGAATGAAAGGAATTTTCTTCTATACACATCACATTATATACCACAATATCCTATATAGTTAAATAAAAGTTTGACATCTTAAAATGTTGACAAGGGTTCGATTACAGACCATGTATATTTTCTTCTAACACATCAACAAATAGTAAAAGGCTTTTATTATCCACTTTGTTAATCTCTTCACCTACAAAGGGACTAGTCTCTAAGTGTTAGCTAAGGAATACCTTTAATACATACAAAATATGTATTTTCTATGATTTGATACTTTTTGCAACTATAAAGACAATGGTGTTGTACGCATTATGATAACTTTTATAGCAAATGAAGATTAAGCAACTTGGTTTATTAAACCATTATTGAAAAATGTATTTGGATACTTTTATAATTAAATTTCAATGAGATACTTCTTTATAATTGCTGTTGTTGTTATTGAAAAGATAGCAATGGTATAACAATTGAAGGAGACCCATCTAAGTTTAATTTAATGTTTTAAATCTTTTTTTAATTTTGTGAAATTTTAAGAATTTTTGGAACTATTATTTTATACTCTGTTTTATCTTCTCTGTTTATTAATTACTTCCAATTGATAATCAAGTCATAGCTTTTTTATTTGAACTCGACATAACTCTAAGTGGAAAGACAGATGCAGATAATCTTCTGGAAATATGTTTGATACATTTTTTAGGACAATATTCTAACTTTGTTTATTTCCCTTTGTTGTAGAGTTTCTGTTAAAGTTGTAGATTTTGACTTTCTCGAGGCCTTGTCCGCATCCTTAGCAGCAAGGCAAAGGATCAACAATAATGGTTGCGTACTTGTGTTCTAATCTACACACACATTTGAATGGCAATCTCTTTTCTTAATTCTTGCTGATGGATTATCTGTTGGTGGACAAGTAAGAAATTACTTCTTTATGAAAATATATTTTTTGCAATCTAGATGAAAATTTACTATTTGTTGTCAAGCATAAATATTTTACTAAAAGTTAAAAATGAAATGATTTCTAAAACTCAAAATTACATATTATCGAACAGCCAGAAAAATGAAACATGCATATCATCTTTGTCATCCGCAAGAATTGAAGCAGCAAATATATTGAAACAAATATGAAGGGAATACATTCCATGAAAAAGCAATGGCAAATGACAAAATTTGCCCAAAAAAAAAAAATACTTCTATAGTTAATGACAGGCAAAGAAAACTTCGATGATTAAAGTGGTATCAAAGATCATTGCATGACTGATGGGTACTCTAGCACAAATGGTGTTAATGATTTTAAATGGATATATCATATATATGTGATAATAGGGTACTATTTAATAGATGTTTTTCACCAACTTATGACTCATGTCAGAGAAAACTTTGACATGTGTCTGAAGGCACCATGACACTGATTCATGGATCTTCTATACCATGAGTGTCCTATTGGAAGCATGTACAAATTTCATAGGTAACTTCGTTTGGAGATTTTTGCATTTTTCTATATTGCATTTGCCTCAGAATCGTCATTAGTTACATGAATTATCACATGCTCTTTGTGATCTATTATCGATCATTCACTCTAGATAGTTTTATTAATTCGATGTAGACCATGTGAAGCTGGTATTTGACCTAGACCATGCATAAAGACTTTTCAGGTCAATCTTACAAGTGCATTTGCAGGAAGAGAATACAATACAAGGTCATCACATCTGCTTTTCAATTGTTGCAGGTATTTGAACTTGTTACCCTTCATATTACTTGTTTAGCTTTTCATGCTCTTAATTCACTTGACTTGAATCGTTTGATCATGCAGGCTTTGTCGGATTTGTCCAGCCAATGTGAACGATAAAATTAGTGCATTGAAATTTTTTCAAGCCAGTATAACACGGTGCAAGTGAAACATGTTGTGTAATTTTTCCACCAAGTAAATATGAAATGGTGCAAAGGAAGGTAGAAAATTTTATACTTCCAACTACATTCATTAATTGCACCAAGTGCAAAGCCCTCTATAAATAGAGGAGAGTCCTACAATGGAGGAGCACACAAGCAAGAAGCAAAGTGAGAAGCACATCCTCACATAGAGAAAATGTGAAAGAAAAATAGAGAAAGCCTAATAGAGTTTCCCTGAGAGAAAATTAGTGAGACAATTTGTGAATTGTGAGAGTTGTATCCACAAATTGAAGATATATTATTGTTGTATTTTGTATCCCCATTATTGTTATAGTGGAAGATTTAAAAGGCCTGGGGTCCCGTGGTTTTTCCTTGCTCACATTGAGAAGGCTTTTCATGCCAAAAGTTTTTGGTGTTATTATTCTACATTTTCTTCTCAGTGCCTATTTTGAATTCACAGAGGGAAATTATGATGGCATTTCCCAACAGAATTGATTCTACAGTTCATGCTCTGGTGGCATAGACCAGTACCCTTTACTTGTAGGTTTCTTCAATGTTGAGAGTCTAGTCTAGGAGGAATAATGAACAAGGGATTTAGGAATGTGTTATCTATTAAGGAAGTTGTTATCTGTTACTATGATATCCTAAGTTTCTGATTATCTAGGAAGCTTGTTATTCTTTCTTTCTTATTCTATTATTTTCAATTCTAGGAGTTTTTTAGGAAGGATATTGAAAAGCTATGGGCAGTCTGGTCAGGGATCAATAAATTGGCACTTTTGGACCCATCATAGAAATTCGGCAAGAAAAAATGAAGTGAAGATAAAACAGAAACTTTCCAAAATAAAAGCTGCTATAGTTGAAGATGGATGAAGAAAATTATTATAATTAACAGTGGGATCAATATATGATTAATGGATGGTCTGGCATCAAATACCAGTGATTATAGGATATTGTTTATTTTAACACCAGACAGTGTTGCCCCCGGGAAAGTCACAGCAACTTTTCCAAGTTTTAGACCATTAGATTAATATGATGGTTTAAATTGTGCCACTTGTTTTAAAAAATATTTTATACTTTAATTATTAATTCATTTTTTAAATTTATTTTATACTTTAAAATCATAAAAAAATACTATTAAGCATGTAGGTTAATTAATACTGAGTTATTTCAGATTAATTAGTAGTCCTCGAGGAAACTTTTACTATCTATAGGAATGGTATTTGCCTCGAGTAAGATTGTTTCCAGTAAGAGATCATGTGTATAAAAAGACCGTTCAAAAATTTGTGAAAGCTCCTACACTGTCAGAAATTTATTTCTTGGTAAACAAAATTTGACAGTTTAATAACTGTCAGAAATTTTCTAACAGTTTAAACAAAATTGAGATTAGTGTTTAATTTAAAATAACCATGTAGTATTTATAAAAATTTCCTCAAATTATATGTTAGTCAAACGAATTTTTAAAATTTATTACTTTCAAATGTTAAGCTGACAAGTACCTCACCTCACTTTCAGTGACCAAATTCACAAATGATAAAAAAAAAAAAAAAAAAAAAAAAAA